>CAUYQU010050506.1:0-15015 GCA_963574635.1 Cheracebus regulus | reverse complement strand
TGGCTCCTCTGCCGGGAATCTCCCGGTCTGTGGGCAACAAAAATTCGTCGGAAAGTGCGGCGTCCACTCGTTCTCTGCGCTTTCACTGGGAGCTACATTCCTGAGCTGTTGCTAATCGGCCATCTTGGATCTCTCTCCCTTTTCTCTCTTTTTCTAAAATCTCTTCCTCTTTCTTTCTCTCTTTAAAAACAAAAACAAAAACAAAACAAAAAACAAAAACAAAACAAAAAAAAGAAAATGCTTATTTTCTCCATAGGAGTTTCCTCTCCTTTGTCAATATTTGTTATTCCAATCAGGTAATTAAGTGCTTGTAGTACACTCAGTAAATACATTTGGTTAACTATCAGTTAGGTAATAATTTCCCTGAAGTTCCACATAAAGGAGTCTGTCTTATACTCTCATTAAGCATATACCCGTCAGCCCTGACCACTGTACATTGTAATTATTTGTTACATGTCTCATTCTCTCTCTCCTATGAGACTATGAGCACATTGAAGGTATGCATTTTTTTAATTATAAGAAGGGCTAATAGGCCAGGCACAGTAGCTCACACCTATAATCCCAGCAGTTTGGGAGGCCAGTGTGGGTAAATCACCTGAAGTCAGGAGTTTGAGATCAGCCTGACCAACATGGAGAAACCCCATCTCTACTAAAATACAAAAATTAGCTGGGCATGGTGATACATGCCTATAATTATAGCTACCCAGGAGGCTGAGGCAGGAGAATTGCTTGAACCTGGGAGGCGGAGGTTATAGTGAGCCAAGATCACACCATTGCACTCCAGCCTGGGAAACAATAGTAAAACTCTGTCAAAAAAAAAAAAAAAAAAAAGGAAAAGAAAAAAATTTACTGAGTGATACTTATGTGCCAGATTCTATTTTCCTATTTTAAGTGTAAGATTAGTTATTGGATTTAAACCTCACAAAACCTTATGAAATGGGAACTATTAGTATTCTCATTTTTGAGAGGAGGAAATTTAAACTCAGAGGCAATAATTAGCTTGAGTTCACAAAGGAAATTAGGACGTGATAGACCTATAATGTTCATCCAGGCAGTTTCAACCCAGGGGTCTTACTCTCAATCACTTGATGATCCCACTTTGAAGACTGTTGATTACAGCCAAGAATCTTGTAAAGGTAATCTTTATCATATGCTTTCTATGTGCTGGGAATGTATATCCAGCCTTTTATATCTATTAACTTATTTTTTACAATGCTCTAGTAATATTATAGCTATTTTATAGATAAGAAAATAAACTGAGAAATATTAATTGATGTTCAAATTTGACATAAAAATGGACAAAGTCAGGATTAAAGTCCTGGCAGTTTGGTTTCAGAGTTCTTAGCCACATCCTATTGCTCGATACATTACGATCACATCACTAGGATGCTAGGATCTGTAACAAGTTGGTCAGATCTCAAGATACAAGGAGTATAAAGGGTTCCTGGAATATTTAAATTAGCTATACTCATTGAGCTCTTCCTGTCTAACTGGATCTGTGTAGTTCTCATGTCTTAAATTATCACACTTTGTCTTAACTGGACCCTGATGCAAGAAATCATAGCATCTGCATTTATAGTTGAGGCTTAGCTGGAGTTGAGAGTTGAGCACTATTCAGCTGAGTTTCCTGTCTAATAAGTAAAAAAGAGATTTTCATTGCCTAATCAGAGAAAATGCAACTAAAAACATACATTTTTTTCCTTAGATTCAAGAAATATATCTTTAAAATAAATATGTTTTCTAAGTTTTCTTTTTCATTACTTCCTGGGCTTGGGTATAGTTCAGACATGGGTAACAGTCCAATTTCTAGCCATTTTGTAACTCAATTTAAAAACTTTCAGTAGTTCCCAGATTTCTACTAAGTTAAGAGCAAACTCCTCAGTCTTTCATTAAGACATCCCATGGTCTGGCCCAAACTACCTTCCCATGTTTGCCTCCTGTGTTTTATTTTCTTTGTGATGATCTTATACCTCAGTCAAACAGATTCCTACCCTCAGGTTTTCATCTACCTAGAACGTTGAGTTGAAACTCAACTCCCGGCTGGATTTATCATTCCAACTCCAAGGCTTCCAAGTTTCCTCTTCTCATGCTTTTTTTTTTTTTAGACAGGGCCTTGCTCTGTTACCCAGGCTGAAGTGCAGTAGGTGGCATGAGCACCGCTCATTGCAGCCTTTACCACATAGACTCAAGCAATCCTCCCACCTCAGCCTCTCTAATAGCTGGGACTACAGGAGTGCACCACCACTCCTGGCTAATTTTTTAATTTTCTGTAGAAATGAGGTCTCCCTATGTTTCCCAGGCTGGTCTCAAACTCCTGGGCTCAAGTGATTTTCCCTCCTTGGTCTCCAGAAGCACTGGGATTGCAGGCATGAGCCATTATGCTTAGCCTCTTCAAGCATCTTGAGCAATTCAGTAATTTTGTCTTCTGCTACTATTCTGCTAAAGTTATTATATTGTCTTATTGTTAGTTCTCATTGATTCATTCAATAATTACCCATAAACATCAGTCATATAACCAGGATATGTGCCAAGAGCTTGAGATTAAAAAACGAACAACACACATGGCCCCTGCCCTCTTAGAGCTTATAGGATGTTAATGGCCAGTAACTGGGCTGACAGACATTTGAGTGACATGTCTTGTCTCACACTCTATTTCACCAGGGATGCATCCCAAGCACTTAGCAAGTGTCTGTCACATAGTAGGCACTCCATACATTTTTTGTTAAATAAATAGAAGACACATAGGTTCTAGAAAATATCCAGGGAGTTAGAAGGATTCACAATTTATTTTCCAAACATGTTTTTACCAAATCTTTGCCTAGACATAGTCCTAATTTTACTTTCATATTTCTGCATTGGGTAGGTAAAATACTTATAGTTTTTTTTCATTCAAAAGCAGCACATAGAAATGTGTGTGTATACACACACACACACACACACACACACACACACACACACACACACATAATGCTTAGGAATGAACCAAAGGAAACATTTATTTAAGAAATATTATTCTGTTTAATTTATGTTATCCTGAAAGATATTGACACTGCTTAAAATCTGCTATCTGAAGTTTTAGAAAGATCCACCTAAAACAAAATATTTTTCAACTAAAAGGGCAGAATTTATTTTTAGAAATAACTCTTTTTAAGCTTGGGAATAGGATCTAATCGATTCTCACACAGAAACGGGTGTGGGCACCAACAGACCTTGTGATACAGTTTGTATATTTGTCCCTGCCCTAATCTCATGTTGAAATGTAATCCCCAATGCTGGAGGTGGAGCCTGGTGGGAGGTGTTTGGATGGTGGGGATCCCTCATGAATGAATGGTTTGGCCCATTCTCTTGGTGATAAGTGAGCTCTTCTGAGTTCACATGAGATCCAGTTGTTTAAAAGTGGGTAGCACTCCCCAGCCGCCACCATGCTCTCTCTCTTGCTCCTGCTGTCACCGTGTGAACTGCCTGCTCTTGCTCCACCTTTCTCCGTGAGTAAAAGCTCCCTGAGGCCTCCCCAAATGCAAATGCCACCATGCTTCCTGTACAGCCTGCATAACCATGAGCCAACTAAATCTCTTTTCTTATAAATTACCCAGTCTCAGGTGTTTCTTTATAGCAATGCAAGAATGGCCTAATGCACCTTGACTTTTGGTTCATTTCAACCCTTTTATCATGTTCTGTGATCACTTTTCTGTGATTTTATTTCATGTAATTTTTGGACAAATATTCATGTTCTAATATAGAGACTTTATTAGCTGGGCTACTTCAATAATTCTTAACTTTTTTCCCACTTCTATCAAGCATGCCAAGTAATGTTCAAATTTGAGATATTCTCATGGGAGTATCTATGGTTATATACAATCCTTAAAGTACACCTTAAAATGTCATTCTCTTCTTTTCTTTCAAAAAACCAAGTACTAATGGAATTCGGTGGGAAAAACATTGTAGGGATAAATCAATAAGCTCTAATTATTAAAAGTTCATTTAAAATTTTGGTAATAGTTTTATTAGTAACAAATTACAATACACTGATATGAGGAAAATGTTGTGAATTTTAAATTACATACAATTTAAAATACATGAACATTTTAAAAATCAAATATGAAAATGGTATTACAATATTTTCAATGTTATCAGTCTTTTCAAAAATTATTTTTAAGACTTTGTTAACTTGTCCATTTTCTATTTCATTGATTTTTACTTTCATTCTTCTTGCTTCTATCTTCTTACTTTGCCTTTGATTTGTTCTTTACTTGTTTATGATTCTTAAGATGGAAGCATAGATTACTGATTTTAGATTTTTTATTTCTGATACAAGTATTTAAAACTATAAATGTCCTCTAACCATTGCTTTAGTTGTATCTCATGTTTTTGATATGTTTTATTTTCATCATCACTTATTTCAAAATATTGTCTAATTTTATTGTGATTTCTTCTTTGACTCATAGATTATTTGATTTCCAAATATTTGGTATTTTTCAAGTATCTTTTTCTTATTAATTTACAATTTAATTCTGTTACAGTAAAATAAGGTACTGTGTATAATTTTCATCTCTCAATATTACTGGGATTTGTTTTATGCTTCTTAGTGATTGTTTCACATGCCCTTGAATAGAATGGGTATTCTAGATTGTTGAGCATATTTTCTATAAATGTTAATGAGTCAAATTGTTTGACAGTGTTGCGCAAATCTTTCATACGCTTACCCATTTTTGGTCACTATTTTCTATGAATTATTGAAAAAGTAAGGTTGAAAAGTAAAATTTTTAACTATAATTGTGAATTTGTTTATCCATCTATTCCATTTTGTAAGTTTTTGCTTCATACATTTTGGAATATTTTTAATAAAAATCTTCAATCTGAAAGAAGATGAAATCCTTCACAAACCCAGATCTATAGAACAGAATGAATAAGAAATTACAAGAAATGGTAAATTTGTAGGCAATAGAGATTTTTTCCTATGTCTTAATTTCTTTAAAATATAATTGTTTCTAATGAAGATAATAACAATGCATTGTGAGATTTATTATAAAGTGGAGGCAAATAGCACAAAGCAGGAGAAACAGTAAATAAAAATATATTGTTGTAAACTTCTTACATTTAACGTGAAATCTTATAGTTCCAACGTAAAATACACCATAATACATAAATGATACATTTTATAATTCCTAGAGTAAACACATAAAAGAAAAACTGAAACACAAATAATTGAGATAAAACAGAAGTGTCAAAAATAATCCAAAAAAGGAAGGAAAAACAAAACAATAAGTGAAGAACAGATAGAACAAATAGAAAACAAATGGCAAGACCATGGTCTTAACCCTAATTTTGCCAATAACACTAAACACTCTAATCAAAATGTAAACATTGTCACACTACATTAAAAAACAAGACCCAACCCCATGCTGTTCACAAAAGATACATGTCGACAGTTTAAAAGCAAAATAATAGCAAATGTATATATTATGCAAACACCCATTAAAAGAAAGCTGAGAGGCTGTAGTATATAACAAATTAGACTTCAAGATTAGGAGTATTACTAGATATAAAAGGGAACATTTACTAACAGTATCACAAAAATCTGGCAATGTCAACTCACATCTTGTCAGATTTTTCAATGACCATTAATACGGATGGATCTTGAGATACTGATAGAAAGTCTTAATATGGACTACTAATAAGCACATGGTTTTATCACTACTTCTCTCTTCACCTTTGTCTCTATTTCTCCTTGCCTTCTAGAGAAACTGGCCATCTTTCTATTAACTCCTCCTTCTTCAGCTCTCATCTCATGCTTCCCTTCTTCTGAGTCTTCCTGACATCGTGTTGAGTTAAATTCTTCCCTTATACAGACTCATTACCACTGTTAATACCTATTCCTCCTTTGTAACACACTTTTTCAATGATTAAGGCTGTTCTATTTAGGTCTATCATTACATGAGATGAAAGTAGAGACCAGGTCTATTTTCCTCTTCATAATGCCAAGCACAGTGACAGCACATAACATATGCTCAATAAATACCCCACTGAATGGATGGATAGATAGCTAGAAGATACATTAATTGATCTTGGATCTTTTAAATACACAGAGATCTCTTAAACCTTTGAAAACAATGCTTATTTTCCAGTCTTAATCCACCTTGGGCCCTCTTTATAACTAAATGCTAAACCCAGAACACTGAAAGAATGTCATCAATATCTAAATAACTAAAAGAAGTCATCAACATACAACCAACACACTTTGGAGGTTCTTCTCTCCAAACTCAGCCCATAGCATGTATTTGTTTGATAATTAACCAGTGTACAAGGCTGATGGTGATGTAAAACTGTCAGGTTGTTAAATGTACATATCTCAAACTCATCACCACAGGTAAATATAAAAATGTGATAAATAACAGATGGAAGTCTGGACTACCTTATTTTAAAATTTCAGGTGTTCTGATAAAAATGATCATTGAAAGAAAAGGGTAACTGCATAAAATAAAATAAATACAAAGAAGTACATTTAATTATAGTAAAGGGCTATTTCCATTATCCCTCTAGTGTTTGAAGGTCCTGACTTCTAAAGTTGAATTAGATCCTTCCGCTAATCTGCTACTGTTTATTTTTCTCTCAGTTGGCTAGTGCAGTTGGGGTTTTTAAAATCTTGTTTTGTTTTTTTACATTTTCTCGTAAGGACTATTGTTCATTTAGTTCATGAGAATTTCAGGACAGCAGCTGGGGAAAACCATTGTTTACAGAGTAAACGCCATAAGACTTCTTGTTGATTCTATTTGCTCCTGAAATAACTCAATAATAATTGATTAGGCCCGACAGGTGTTTGGCCCCTGAGTCAATTCCACATAGTACATAGATGGAGGAAAAAAGCATCCCAAGAGCTTTTGTGAGCTACTTCAATGATTTTTTTTACTCCCTGTATTTTGTATGTTGACTTTGGTTGTCATCATGGTGAAAATTAACTTCCAAAAATAATCACTGGCTGAGTTCCATCGATAGACTGAAAATGATCTAAGCCCTGTACCCAGTTTGTATCTGCTCACACATCTCATCACCCTGTTATTACGCCACTAAACAGTTATTTTAAAAGTGCTTTCTGAGTAATTGCCTGAAGTAATTATTCATAGAATATTTTAAAAAATGCAAGATATAACCAGAATAACTTTCAGTATCTTTGAAACTTTTTAAAGTTTCAAGCAAAGTGGGCTTTGTTATTCATTTCATAAAGAAGACATCTGATTGTATCAATAGGTGGCTTAGCATTTCTGGCAAATGCATCCATTAAGGAATGGGGACTTAAAAATAGCTCAATTATTTGAAAATATTGGGCAAACTTCATATTCAACAGAAATGCTAAACAACCTATTAATGCAATCATTCTCTTTGCACCTACATTCATTTTGAATATCACTATGGAAACCAAGGAAACTGTCCTTAGTGAAACATAATGAGGCTTTAAAAAAATACATTTCAAAATCACCTGCAAATAATAGCCTCAAAATCAAAGGCTCTAGAAATGGTTTTTAGTTTTTCTCTTTTTTTAGAATCCTAAACGTAATTCAGTTACCTAACAAAGAAAAGTGCTTTTGAATAAAGAAATTTAGCCTTCGTATTTCTTTAGAAATACTAAAAATTTGGAACAAATGTGAATAAGCATGATTTTCTTTGTTTGTCTTTCTGATTATTCTGAACCAGACAGATGAAAAGAGAATATACTGGAATACAAGGGTCATCTGAGTTGAAGTTATTCCAAACTCAGCTGAAACAGGAAATGCTGGAAATCTCATGAGAAATTAGTTGTATTTCTTGAAGAAAAAAGGAATAAACTTTATGTCAGTTGGTTTTATTTTTGTAGAGCTGATGAGGTCTGTTTGCAAGAGATAAATAGGCATACAGTTCCATCTAGCATGGAGGTAGGTGGAAGAAACCTTCTGGGTTCCTGGAGAGCTACAGACTATATTCTTGTTGTCACTCTATTTGAAGCATCTAGTTAGGAAGTAGGATAAGCATTCATATTGTTTACAGAATGTTGAATGAAAGAATAAATGAGTATAAGCATAATAGAAAGAAGCTAAATTCTAAGTACAAATTCAATTAGCAAAGCCCCACAGTTTAGCACCTGAGAAAGATTTGAGGCTTGGAGAGAAAGACAAGGAATGAAAGTATATGTTATAGTTGTAGTTTGTGATTACTTAACCCAGTTGTATTTAACCTTGGCTGCATTTTGAAAAGATAATGAGTTTTCATCCACGCCTTTTGAAAATTGGACTTAAGCGGTCTGGAATATGACTCAGGCACCTCTTTTGAGGAATACATTTCTCTTTCCAAAGTGCTTACTTAGATCAAAGGACCCAAAAATTTCAAAGGACAAGAAACAAGGAAATATGATCGGTCCACCAGCCAAGGTTTGCTTCTTATGTTCCAATACTTTTTCAGAGTACACAGGGATCTTCTGTCCCCAGTGAAACACTTGAACTGTGATATTCTATGCCAAAGTGGGTTGATATTCCCACCTGGGATTGCTTTTAGTGCTCAGCTCCTTAATTCCAAAAAGAGACATTTTATTCAAGGAAAGCTAAGTCCGGCACAGCTATACTGCCCTTCCAGTCCTTTTCTCTGACACCCAGGCCTTGAGATTGGAGTCAGGTTATCAGCCCAGACAAGACTCTTTCTTGTGGTGAGTTTCTTCTTCTGGTAATTATAAAATCCATTGTCAACATTCTGTTCTGCTTAAACCAGCTAGTGTGAATTCAGTTCTCTGCAACTGAACACTGATGGACACATTCATTCAATAATTATATCTGGCTGATACAGAGCTTATTACAAATATTCCAGATTATTGGCTCTTTGACTGCACAGACTAGATTCAGTTTTTTACAACACTATTTCCATAGAATAGATGTAGCACAAGGTTTGACACCTAATACGTGCTCAATAAACATTTTTAAAACCAATTGGTACATTATAATGATTCCTTCAAAAATTCTAATTCTCTTTACCTAGTGAAACAGCCAAACTTAAAGGATTTTTAAATCTAATAGGTATCTACTCAAGCTGTTTGTCTTACTGATTTCAATACAATCTTCAAAATCCTTTCAATGAAAAATTCTATAAAGGCCAGAAACATCCTTTCACGATGACGTCTCACATACCAGCAAGATGTATATTTCTTACTACATTATCATAGCGTAAGCTTTTAAAATTCTTTTGCAAGAAATTGTCATTTAGGGTTCTCATGGTTGCAAGAACTCAAAGAAATTTATGCAAAACAAATTAAATCAAAATAATAAAATATTAAATAAATACATTATACATAAATGCAATTCTTGATTGGCTTATGTAACCATATCTAGATGCCAGGTTTCAAATGATGCTGTGATTGCCAGGCTTCTTTCTCCTTTGTTGGATAAGCTTTCTCCATGCAGAAGAAAAGATTGCTGCCAGCAGCCACAAATGCATTTCTTACAGCTTAACCTCCTGGAAAGATAATGAATGTCTTTTCTTATTGTTTTGGCAGAAAAGCGGCTAAGAGGAGCCAACTTGGCATAGTTTTGGTTAAACCAAATCTCTGAATGCCTCTGGATTATGGGACACTTTAAGTGGCTAGATCAAGTCACATACTCATTTCTGAGGCTGGGAAACTGTGGGCCATATTCACCTGAAACATCTGGAATAGGTACCTGTAAAGAATGTGTGATTGTTCAAGTGTTAGTTTTAAACAAAAGATCTGCTTCATAAATTGTTAATATGTCATTTACTAATCTTTGTAGTTGTCAGTATAGAGGTATAGTAAAATCAGAACACCTGAAGAAGCCTCAGAAACCCCTGCCACATCAGAGCTTATGGCTTTTTCAGTTGTGTCAGGAATAGTTCTTAATTAAATTCAAGTTTAATTTATTCATCTGTAGTGTTAAACAACTGTTCTAATAGAGGTCCTAATCTAGACAAATGTTCTTTATAAAAGCCCACTGATTCTATTACAGTTCCTCAAGGAAGAGATTATATTATCAACAGAAATGAAAATGGGTACTGGGCAGGTAGAAATAACAGATGTTGACTACATTCTAACTCTTAGCTATATTGCATTTATATATATCTTCTTCTCAATACATGTAATTTCAGAAATTCCAGCATTTGACACATATGAAATTGAAAGGGCATCCATCCATGCTGCAAGTTGAAGCAATCCAAAGTCCATCTAAGTTACTGCATCCAATTCCAAGATCTCTGAAGGATATACATTTTCTTTTAGTTAGTCCAAATGAAAATTTAACAACTTTAGCTTACTGATAAGCCCATTCAGCAAAACTCCAACAAAAGTTTCAATTTAGAAAACAGAAGAAGGCTAAACAACATGTAGAGGTCTCCGTCTGTGACATGATGTCCCATTAAATGGGGGGAAGGAATGAGCTTTTTGGCCAATCTGGTTGCTTCCAGTATCACTCCATAAGAGGAGTTCCTTTTTCTATTACCTGTCACAGCTTCTTATGCAAGCCACATTTGAGAGGTTCCTCTTTTGGGGAAATATTCTGTTTTAACAATTCCTATCACTGTAGGTTCAGGAACTTAGAGATGGCCTCAGGTTTGAACAAACAGCCTGGTTACCAGCCTTGGGTTTCCTTGGATCTCCCAACTTCCTTAATGTCTCATCTTACTGATGACTAAATTGAATTCTTGAGACTGTGTAGGTTAGAAACCAAGGCCAGGATGTGACACTTGAATCTGGACTCTATCTTGTATCTGTCAATTCTCAACTAGCTGCTATATTTACCTTTAGCCTAACATTCACCCTGCTAATATGAACCCATGGGTTACACTAATGAGGCTGGCCTCTACTCATCCTGTACCCAGGCTTCATTCCATGGGATAGTGCCCTGTATTGGAGATAATTATTCTTTTATGGGAGCCAAGAATATTCAGCCAAGTGTTTGGCAACCTTCATTCAACAGAATTCAGCTAGTTCTTTGGCTCTTCCTGTGTCCAAAGCTTATTTTCCTTTGTGCTTCCTGCTTCCTTGTCTTTGCTAATATTAATTTAAATAACTTGGGCTAGAAAAACTCAGCTTCTTAAATCCCCCAGGGTCCATGATTATCTGGCTCTCAGAGACTTTGGAGTCTGGCCTCTAGCAACAAGGACTTCCTTAGCATGGCTACATGCTGGTTCTGTTTCCAGATGTGTCTGTTTTTAGATATTTAGCTTTTTTAGAATTTTACTAATGACTGCAAAAAATGCAGCCTGATATTTTTCCTGTCTCCTAGTGCTCTAACCTCAATGATAATATGACCTATGTTACAAGATACAAGTGACTGTTAAATTAGCTTGTTGACTAAATGAAAAAAAAATCAAGCTCTTAAAAAATTAGTTTCATTCAGAAGTCTTCCTGAGGACTGTTGGCTGAGGACTAGATCCCAGGAGGACTTCTTCAGAGATGTTTTGTCAGACTCCTCCAAAACAGTGTTTTAGCTCACAGCTTATACACAAGTAGTAGGAGTACAGTATGTTCAAAATTACAGCAAAATTTGGGTTGAAGAGTACATCTGGTTACGGAGGCATAGTCACTATGCCTGTCAGATGTTATCTTATGTACAGGAAAAGGCAAGAACTAGGGTCATTTATCTTTTAAGGAGTACAGTGACTCAGGCAAGAGACATGGGGGCCATATGCTCTATCCTGTTTTGTGTTCAAAGCATCCCTCTGAAGCTGTAGGTTGTCAGAGTCAGGGGCTTTATGAAACTATGCTGGCAAGCAGAAACAAGCAAACATGGTTTCTTACATTTGCTACTTTGGCTCACAGTCAGCTGACATAAACACACCCTAATAAGACTTGCCACCTTCCAAAATGATGCTAAAAGGATCATCTTTGTGCTTCATTGCAGTTGTAACTCAGTTGAGTTTATTTCATGTTTTGGTGTTTGTCACCTATGCCATTCCACTCTGAATATCAGCCAGAACTCTTTTGGGATAAAGTAACAGAATCCACTTCACACCTATTTAAACAGAAAAGAGAACATGGACATATGTAATAGGGCAAAGGTGGTTTTGGGCATGGTTAAATCCAGGGGATAAAATGATATTTTCAGGTTGCTAACTCAGTATTTCCAGATAAGCCCTCTTCATGTGGTGGGAAAGACAGCCACTAGCATCCCTAGATGCATATCCTATTAGCAGAAAGAAATGATCTTTCCCAGTAGTTTTTATAAAACATCCTAGGTAGGATCTAATTGGCTCAGCTTGTTTCAACTGTCATTACAGAACCAACTACTGTGATCAGAAATAAGATAAAATTTGATTGGTCATATCTGGCTAAATCCAGATCCTATAACTTGGGGTTGGATGCAGGACTGGCCCTAATTAAATAGCCTGGAATGGATTTTCTCAAGAAAGAATCTAATTATATATTATCCTAAAAGGTAAAAAGATTGTGATGTTGCTATGTACTCAATTTATAGTCTATCATTTTCAACTGAAAGCATCTTCATTGATAGAAATATGTGTGGATTACAGACGATCTGGACATACAATGGTTCCATATGATTTTTCAGCTTTATGATGGTACAACAGCAACATGCATTCAGTAGAAATCATACTTCAAGTATCCATAGAACCATTCTGTTTTTCACTTTCAGTACAATATTCAATAAATTCCATAAGATATTGAACACCGTTCTTATTTAAAAAAATTTTTTGAGACAGAATTTCACTACGTCACTCAGCCTAGAATGCAGTTGTGCCATCATAGCTCACTGCAGTCTAGAATTGTTGGGATTAAGAAATTCTCCTTAGATTCCAAAGTAGGTGGGACTATGGGTATGCACAAGCACACTTGGCTGATTGTTTAGTTTTTTGTAGAGATGAGATCTCACTATGTTGCCTAGGCTGGCCTTGAATTCCTGGTTGCAAGTGATCCTCCTCCCTCAGTCTCTTAAAGTGCTGGGATTACAGGTGTGAGCCACAGTAACTGGCCAGGACTTTATTATAAAATAGGTTTTGTGTTAGATGATTTTGCCCAATGGCATGCTAGTATAAATGTTCTGAACATAATTAAGGTAGGTTGGGCTAAGATGTGGTGTTCAATAGTTTAGGTGTATTAAATGCATTTTTCACTTAAAATATTTTCACTTTATGATTTTTTGGGGGGACATAATCCCATCTTAAGTCTAGGGGTATCTGTATATTCCAATCTAGAAATCAGAGAAGCTAAATTAGGCAGAATGTTTTGCTTCCCCTTTCTTTTCCCCTTTTAAAATGTTAATCCCATAAGATTGTTTAAGTGGTTGGGACTAAGGGGGAAGGCAGGGAGATTTTGAGTGAGTTTAGCCAGGTACCTGCGTCTTTTCAGAGTGGAGATAATGACACGCTCAGAAGTCAAGGAGCATAGAAAGACTGTGTTGGAGATAAACAGGAGGGCACTATCAATAAACATTTTCTGGAATAAAAACAATTTTGGTGAATCTGAGATTTAATGACAATAATTTGCAATATCTCTTTTATCATCGAAAAGGAAATGGGATAATGTTTTGCCTTGAGCCTTCAGCTCCCCTCCTACTCAACCCATCTGTGCCAACTGATTTTAAATGGCAATAATATGCTCATTAACTATCTCCCAATACATTTGACAACTGTGGAAATAATATAAAACAGAAAGCAAGAATTGGCCCTTGTTTGAAAGCACTTAAATTCTATTCAGGCAGCAATAAAATTCTGCAGTAGCCAAAAGCCTTTCAAGCACTCAGCAAGTTACAAATCCTCTGATCTAAGTCTTCAGGGAAAAAGACTTTGCTAATGACCACATTCATGTAGCTTTAGAGTGTTAAAGAAAAAAAAAATGAGGCTGAGAGAGGTGGTTCATGCCTGTAATCCCAGTATTTGGAAGGCCAAGGCAGGCAGATCAGGAATTGCTTGAACCTGGGAGGCGGAGGTTGCAGTGAGCTGAGATCGTGCCACTGCATTCTTCTAGCCTGGATGACAGAGCAAAACTCCATCAAAAAAAAAAATTTAACCAAATTGAAGTTGTCAATTTTTCACTGGTTCATTAAATAAATGACTAATTTTACTCCTAAAAATCAAGTCTTCTTATGAATGTGACATGTTTTCAGAAAAAAAAAAGAGTCTTCACTCTTGTGAAAGACTATCTTGTGGGAATCTTTTTTTTTAGGAATTATTATATTTTTATTATTAAAATACTTACAGAATGTCTGAGACTTGCAGATAGTAAGTGCCTCCTAAATTTTGATGACTGAATAAATCAGGGATACTTTGAATATTGACATCAGTTATATTAGAATAATAACAGAAAAAGATTAGTATGCAAAAGTTGGAGTTGAGTTTATTCTAGAGAAAAGAAAACATGTAAAAAATTCTTCTAACACACTCTAAATTTCAGTGGTTATTTATTTATTTATTTTGAGATGGAGTTTCACTCTTGTAGCCCAGGCTGGAGTGCAGTAGCGGAATCTCTACTTACTGCAAACTTCACCTCCCAGGTTCAAGTGATTCTCCTGCCTCAGTCTCCTGAGTACCTGGGATTACAGATATGTACCATGCCCAGCTAATTTTTTTTTTTTTTTTTTTTTTGTATTTTAGTTTCACCATGTTGGCCAGGCTGGTCTCGAACTCCTGACCTCAGGTGATCCACCTGCCTCAGCCTCCCAAAGTTCAGGGATTACAGGTGTGAGCCACTATGCCTGGCCATTTATTTTATTTTATTTTATTTTTAGAATAAAAAGAATGAAAGAGAGAAAGAGGAAGAGATTTTAGAAAAAGAGAAAAAAGGAGAAAGAAAGAAACAGTAAAAGAAAGAAAAAAAGAATGAAAGAGAGAAAGAAAGAGAAAGAGAAAGAGGGAGAGAGAATGGGATTCTTGTTTTATTACCCAGGCTAGAATACAGTCTAAAAATGGGTATTAAAAACGTCTTTTATGCCAATAATTGTGTTTAACAATGGAGACAGGAAGGAATAGGGGATGAAAATAACAAATAAGCAGCCAACCAATATTTTATTTAAACCTGTGAAATGCTATGCA
>CAUYQU010050505.1:0-36572 GCA_963574635.1 Cheracebus regulus | reverse complement strand
TTCCTTATGTTGGTCTAGTTCCCTCTCTCCAATCAGATTAAGATAAAGAAGCAATTCTACTTTAAGAATGATATCCACAAAATACACATGAGATTACCTTTCACTTTTCTCAATCACTATATAATCTTTTTTTTTTTTTTTTCCTGAGACACAGTCTCCCTCCGTCGCTCAGGCTGGAGTGCAATGACACAATCTCAGTTCACCACAACCTCACCTCAGGGCTCAAGCAATTATCCTGCCTCAGCCCCTCAAGTAGCTGGGATTACAGGTGCCTGCCACCATGCCCAGCTAATTTTTGTATTTTTAGTAGAGATGGGGTTTCACCATGTTTGGCCAGGCTGGTCTCAAACTCCTGACCTCAGGTGAGTTGCCTGCCTCGGTTTCCCAAAGTGCTGGAATTACAGGCATGAGCCACAGTGCCCGGTGGTAAGAGATTCTAAAATGCAGACAAAGTGGATCTGAAGTTGTTGACCATGCAGTACATGTAAAATAAACAAGGAAAACTAGGAAAGCAGAAGCAGCTGAAAGTCTTAGTGAGAATAAAGAACTGATTCAAAGGGAGGCAGAGAGTGGGAGATATGAAAAGTGAATTGCTATGATGAGAAGGGTAATTCAGAGATCAAGATCTTGAAGGCATAACTTTTTCAAGTGATGCTGGGGTTTAAGGTACAACCTTACTCCTGGGTGGCTAAAATGGAGCAAGGAAGAGGCTCTAAAACCAGTAGATTTGAGAAAGTTGGAGAATTGAGAGGCCAGACCATAAGATTCATCTGATCTGTGTGGCTTTTAAAGTCATTGAAGATGATGGTAGGAGGCTGGGCACAGTGGGTCATGCCTGTAATCCAGCACTTTGGGAGGCCAAGAGGGGCGGATCGCTTGAGTTCGGGGGTTCAAGACCAGCCTAAGCAACATAGCAAAACTCTATCTCTGCAAAAATAAAAATAAAAAATTAGCCAGCCATGGTGGCGTGCACCTATAGTCCCAACTACTCAGGAGGCTGACATGGGATGATCAATTGAGCCCAGGAGGAGGTCGAGCTTCAGTGAGCCAAGATCATGCCACTGTACTCCAGCCTGGGTGACAGAGCAAGACTTTGTCTCAAAAAGCAAAAAAAAGGAGCCGGGCGCGGTGGCTCAGGCCTGTAATCCCAACACCTTGGGAGGCGAGACAGGTGGATCACAAGGTCAAGAGATCGAGACTATTCTGGCCAACATGGTGAAACCCCGTCTCTACTAAAAATACAAAAATTAGCTAGGGGTGGTGGCACTCATCTGTGGTCCCAGCTACTTGGGAGACTGAGATGGAAGAATCGCTTGAACCCAGGAGGTGGAGGTTGCAGTGAGCCAAGATTGTGCCACTGCACTCCAGCCTGGCAACAGAACAAGACTCTGTCTCAAAAAAAAAAAAAAGGATGGTGATAGAGATAAGATGTGGAGAAAGACTGAGCTAGATATACAAGTTGTTAAGAGCATAATAAAGATTTTGATGGATAAGATTGTGCTGTGAAGACAGGAACAGCATGGCAAATGCAAAAGGCACATGCTTTGGGAGAGGAGGAGGAGGAGGTTCTCAATAGTGCAGGGGGAGATAAAATAATGACCCCTCTCTTCTGCCTTCATTCCCCTAGTGATGGAGGTGGAAGAAAGAGCAACCTTCACCACAGAGAGAAATAGCATCATTAGGCCCCCTTGGCCTCCCAATGCCCAGCATGTGATAGGCACTCAGATACTCACTAAATGCCCGGGGGAAAATGCTTTCAAAAGTAGAAGACGGGATTTGAATATGTGAGGAATTCCACCAAATATTGTGAAGTAGATTGGTAGAAGGGTCCTTGTGGGGTGGGAAGTTGAATCCAGGGAGGTTAAATCCCAGTGGGAATTCAGAAGTGTTAAACATCTCTACTAAAAATACAAAAATCAGCTGGGCGTGGTGGCAGGCGCCTGTAATCCCAGCTACTCAGAGGGCTGAGGCATGAGAATTGCTTGAACCCGGGAGGCGGAGGTTGCAGTGAGCCAAGATCCACTGCACTCCAGCCTGGGCGACAGAGCAAGACTCCAACTCAAAACACAAAAACAAAAAAATGACAAAAAAAAATGCAGGCCAGGTGCAATGGTTCATGCCTGTAATCCCAACAACTTTAGGAGGCTAAGGTTCGAGGATTGCCTGAGGCCAGGGTTCAAGACTGCAGTAAGCTATGATGGTGCCACAGCACTAAAGCCTGGGCAAAAACGTGAGACTCCACCTCTGAAAGAGAGAAAGAGAGACAGAGGGAGAGAGGGAGGGAGGGAAGGAAGAAAAAAGAGAGAAAAAATTAAATATATATATTTTTCAAATCCCGGCCTGGCACAGTGGTGAATGCCTGTAATCCCAGCACTTTGGGAGGCTGAGGCAGGGAGGATCACTTGAGGTCAGGAGTTCGAGACCAGCCTGGCCAACATGGTGTACTTCCTCTACTAAAAGTACAAAAATTAGCCAGGCATGGTGGTATGCACCTGTAATCCCAGCTACTTGGGAGGGGGACTCAAGTCCAATCGCTTGAACCCGGGAGGCAGAGGTTGCAGTGAGCTGAGATTGTGCCACTGCACTTCAGCCTGGGCAACAGAGCAAGACTCTGCCTTAAAAGAAAAAAAAAAAAGGCCAGGTATGGTGGCTTACGCCTGTAATCTCAGCACTTTGGGAGACCGAGGCAGGTGGATCACCTGAGGTCAGGAGTTTGAGACCAGCATGACTAATATGGTGAAACCCCATCTCTACTAAATAGCCAGGCATGGTGGCCTGCACCTGTAATCCCAGCTGCTTAGAAGGCTGAGGCAGAAGAATCACTTGAACCCGGGAGGTGGAGGTTGCAGTGAGCCGAGATAACACCATTGCACTCCAACCTGGGCAACAAGAGTGAAACCCCCTCTCAAAAAAAAAAAAAAAAAAAAAAAACTCTGGGAAGCCAAGACAGCAGATCAGGAGTGCAAGACCAGCCTGAGCAGCATAGTGAGACCCTGTCTCTTAGCCAGGCACAGTGGGACACACCTGTAGTCCTAGATACCTAGGAAGTTGAGGTGGAAGGATGACTTGAGACCATGATTTTGAGGTTGCAGTGGGCTATGATGGTGCCACTGTACTCCAGCCTAGGCCACAGTTCAAGACACCACGTCAAAACAAAACAAATCCTTCATTTCGGCTCACCTCTCTCTCCTCTCTTTCCCCCCAAAACACACAAGCACATACTGACAACCTCTGAAGGCTTCCTGTGGCTGGATGAAATCCAGAGGCTTCCCACTTCTTGCACGGCCCTGCAGGCCCTGACCCCAGCCCTCCTCTCTGACCTCATCTCCCACTGCCTTCCCAGCCTCTTATCTGCTCCAGCCACGCTGGCCTTCTGTTTGTCTTCAACACCCCCAGCTTGGTTCTGCCTTCCAGCCTTTGCAGTAGTTGCTCCCTTTACCTGGAATGCTTTGCTCCCAAACTTTTTTTTTGTTGTTGTTGTTGTTCCCAAACTTTTACCTGGTCACTATTTCTTGTCATTTGGGTCTCAGCTCCAGTGCCGCGCTATCACTCGAAGAGGATTTTGCTGGCTACTGTATTTAAAAGTAGCTCCCTGCCACTCTTATTACATCAGCCTGTCTTATTTTCTCTTAGCACTATGTACTGATTTCATCTTCAGTTTCTTTTTTTTTCTTTTTTCTTTTTTAATTTTTATTTCTTTCTCTTTTTTTATTCTTATTCCTTTCTTTTTCAGTTTCTTTTCTGTCTGGCCTCACTGGAATTCAAGCTCCGCAGGTGCCGGCACCTTCTCTGATTCCTCTGCCTCTGTGTCCATCCTGCCTAGAACAATGCCAAGCATGTGGTAGGCACTCAGATACTAAATGGAAGGATGGATGAATAATTCATAAAGCAGGATAAAGTTCAACTTTAGGCTGTGGCTCAGATTGGACTTATGTTTAGAGTCAGATTTAAGTTTACTGTTAGGAGTGGTGGTAAACTGGTTTCAAGATTAGCCCTAGAAACAGGGTGGGTTGGTGTAGAGGAGAAGTTTTATTTAGGGGGTTATTAATTGGGACGTGTTTAGATTTGAGGTTACGGTTACAGTTGGAGTTGGGTTTGAGTTGTGATTTGGGTTGAGGTTAAATTTGGGTTAGCGTTGAAGTTGGTATTAAATCCCAATTTAGGTTTTGAGGCTAAGTTCAAGTTTGAAGCTAATGTCATTTCAGCCTCATCTGGAGGTGTCAGAGATTTCACTAGTTTCTCCACAAAGACCACTATAAAGACTGTATTTTCCTGAGTTTGGGGCACAAGTCTCCAGTCATCAGTTCTCCCACCCAGGGAAAGTCCCAAACCAACTGTTGGCCTGCCCAAGAAAGAAACCAAATTTCAAAGAACCTCCGAAACTGAGATTGAAACCAAGATTGGCCCATCTCAAGGAGCATCCTTCAGCACATCTCACATGCACGTGACGCTGAGCCTCAGCCCAGTCTTGGCCTTCCTTCCTCTCTGTCTCTCATGTCTCCCATCACTCCTTCTTGGCTTCCCCTTTTTGTCCCTCAATGTCCCACTCTTCCACTTTGATTCAAATTTCTCTCTTTCTCTCTCTCACTATTAATTGCAATTGCAATGCTGTTTTTCATTTTTTTTGTTTTTGAGATGGAGTCTCTCTCTGTCACCTAGGCTGGAGTGCGAGTGCAGTGGTGAGATCTTGGCTAGCTGCAACCTCCACCTCCCGGGTTCAAGTGATTCCCCTCCTCAGCCTCCCCCGTAGCTGGGACTACAGGAACATGTAGCCACACCCGGCTAATTTTTTGTATTTTTAGTAGAGATGGGGATTCATCATGTTAGCCAAGATAGTCTTGATCTCCTGACCTCATGATTTACCCGTCTTGGCCTCCCAAAGTGCTGGGATTACAGGTGTGAGCCACCGTACCCGGCCTTAGAATACCATTTTATATTTTAATATAGCTCAGCTGGGGTCTCAATCCATCAGCACATATCATTAGAGAAGCAGAAAGAGACAGCAGGAAGCAAAAAGAACCCTGAGAGAAAGGGTGACGCAGAGAAAAAGAAAGGAGCAGGGGCTAAGAGGGAAATCAACACTGACACGAGAGATAATAAAGTTAAAAGAATGAGAGGAGTGGTGGTGCATGCCTGTAGCCCCAGCTACTTGGGAGGTGAGGCATGAGAATTGCTTGAACCTGGGAGGCAGAGGTTGCAGTGAGCCAAGATCATGCCACTGCACTCCAGCCTGGGCTACAGAGCTAGATTCTGTCTCAAAACAAAAAACGAAAAGAAATTTTCTGACCTACCTCATTTGATAGTAGGTTATAAGAGCCTCATTCCAACCAGGCATGGTGGCTCACATCTGTAGTCCCAGCTACTCAGGAGGCTGAGGCAGGAGAATCACTTGAACCGGGAGGCGGAGGTTGCGGTGAGCCAAGATTTCGCCACTCCACTCCAGCCTGGGTGACCGAGCGAGACTCCGTCTCAAAAAAAAAAAAAAAACAAAAAGCCTCATTCCAGAAGAGGTTCTGCTGTGTACCTGGAAGGACGGAATGCTGTACAGAGAGACCAAGAAGAATACGGCCGGTCTTGCTGGGTTCCCCCAACCCCAGTCTATTACCATTAAATTATGCGTGTTTTGTTCAATTACATTTCTGCACAGTTTTCATTCTTCATCAAATCTAAGCATAAAAATAGTTTTCCCTGGGTCCTTAGGGCTTCATTTCCAAAGGCTCCCGTGTCACTTAAAACTTTGATTAAATAAATGTATTATGCTTTTCTCCTGTTAATCTGTCTTTTGTTACAGGAGTATTGGCCATGACCCTCATGATGAGTCAGGAAGGAATCACCCCTTTCTGCCCTACAGAATAAAAAGAAATAATAGCTAAGACTAGTAAAGCATAAAAGGCAAAGGGGCAGGGCCTCAAGTAGAGAAGGAGAATAGAAGAAATAGCTCATACACACCCAGAATGTTTCGTCCATGTCCCTCCATGTTACTCCAAGACCCCTCAGGGACCTTGTGCCTGGGGAGAGAATCGGCCTGCCCCGTGCAACCCAGGGTCACCACCAGCCCCAGCTCCAACCTCTCTAACACCGTCCAAGTAAAATCACACCAATAGCAGTAATAATATTTGAGGTGACCAGTTGGTATTATCTCAAATTTAGGAAAACTGAATAAAGTCATCTTTAGAAATTTTGTTTTTTTTTAAACCTTGTAACTTGCAAGCTAAGTGAAAACGGGCTCCTGTATGAGAATGTTGGTATCAACGTTTTTTGTGTTAGCCAAAAACTAGAAACAAACCAAATGCCCATCAACAGAAGAATATATTAGAGTATATTGATACGATAGAATATTACATCACAATTAAAAAAAAAAAACACTACTGATACATGCAACCACATGGATGAATCTCACAAACAAAATGCTGACTGAAAGAAGCCAAACAGAAATGAGTAGATTCTATGATTTCATTTATATGATATCCCAAAGCAGGAGGAACTAATCTATGGGGATAAAGGTCAGAGAGTGGTTGGTTATCTTTGGAGGGTATCAGCAGGGAAGGGGCATGAGGAAACCTACTGGGGACCTGAAAATACGTGGAGCTTGGCGGTGGCTACATGGCTACAAACAGGGGGAAAAATTCATCAGCTGTACACTTAAGAGATGTCCCCCTCAAACCTCTGTTACATATCAGTAAAAAGGAAAAAATACTCTGAACTTCTTTTTTTCTTGAAACGGAGTCTTGCTCTGTTCCCCAGGCTGGAGTGCAATGGTTCGATCTTGGCTCACTGCAGCCTCTGCCTCCCCAGTTCAAACGATTCTCCAGCCTCAGCCTCCCGAGTAGTTGGCACTTCAGATGTGCACCACCACACCTGGCTAATTTTTTATATTTTTTTAGAGACAGAGTTTCACCATGGTGGCCAGGCTGGTCTCGAAATTCTGACCTCTGACCTCAAGTAATCCGCCCACCTCAGGCTCCTAAAGTGCTGGGATTACAGGTGTGAACCACTGCACCCAGCCTGGAACCGTTTTAAAATAATATATTGGCTCTGCAAATGCAACTTCAGGACATGTGCCTTAGCTGTGTCCACCCCACCTCAAGTGACCACCCCTAAGCCTCACCCATGTGGAATTCTGACACTTCCCCTGTAGAGAACTTCGGAAGGTGTCTGCCACATTGATCCTGGAGTGTGTATTTATTTGGGATTATATAACTCTGATCTGTGGAAGCCACCTGAGGTCAGGACAAGATGGAGGGCATCCTTCAGGAGTGGGATGTGTCCAGCATCATTTCTGGGTAAGGGGACCAAAAAATTCATCTTCCAAACTAGGACCCTTTCAAGAATGGAAGGGGGCTCCATTAATATTTTCACCTGGACAAGAGGCAAACACCAGAATGTCCCTGATGAAGGACTATATAATGAATCTTCTTTTTTTTTTTTTTTTTTTAAAGATGGGGTTTCACCATGTTGGCCAGGCTGGTCTTGAACTCCTGACCTCAGGTGATCCACCCACCTCTGCCTCCCAAAGTGCTAGGATTACAGGTGTGAGCCACCGCGCCCGGCAATGGACCTTCTTGATGTGAAACCTGCCAGATGGGCTGGTAAGTGCATATACTGGAACGAGTATGACTTGATTTGTTTGGGACAAGGACAGGGGACAAGAGAAGAAAATGGGCAAAGAGAGAAGCCTGTACTCAGCCAAGTGTGCAGAGATGTTACATATGATTGCTCTTCAGGGAACTGGGCCTCCAGCCCACACCTCAGCTGCTCAACCTCCTCCTCCCCGAATTGACTGTCCCTTCTCTGGAACTCCTAGGCCTGACCCCACTCCCTGGCCCTCCCAGCCCACGATTCCCCTGACCCGACTCCCTTTCCCAGAACTCAGTCGCCTGAACCCCCAGCCTGTGGTTCTCTTCTAGGCCTCAGCCTTTCCTGCCTTTGACTGAAACAGCAGCATCTTCTAAGCCCTGGGGGCTTCCCCGGGCCCCAGCCCCGACCTAGAACCCGCCCGCTGCCTGCCACGCTGCCGCTGCCGCTTCCTCTATAAAGGGACCCGAGCGTCCGGGCCCAGGGGCTCCGCACAGCAGGTGAGACTCTCCGGCCCCATCTCCTTGGGGCCGTGCTTGTGTTCGTGCTTCGGACTACCACCCCGCAGTGTCCTGCCCTCTGCCTGGGCCTCGGTCCCTCCTGCACCTGCTGCCTGGATCCCCGGCCTGCCTGGGCCTGGGCCTTGGTGGGTTTGGTTTTGGTTTCCTTCCCTGTCTCTGACTCTCCATCTGTCAGCCTCTGTCTCTGTCTCTCACACATTCTCTGTTTCTACCATGATCCCTCTCTGTTCCCTTCCCGTCTCTCTCTGTCTCCCTCTGCTCACCTTGGGGTGTCTCTGACTGCATCCTGTCCTCTTCTCTGTCGATCTCTCTCTCCGGGGGTGGGGGGGTGCTGTCTCCCAGGGCAAGAGGTCTATCGCCTGTCTTCTGCAGTGTGCCCCGCCCCGCTCACTCTCTCTCTCTCTCTGCAGGTTCTCCCCAATGACACCACCTGAACGTCTCTTCCTCTCAAGGGTGCAGGGCACCCCCCTACACCTCCTTCTGGGGCTGCTGCTGGCCCTGCTTCCTGGGGCCCAGGTGAGGCAGCAGGAGAATGGGGGTTTCTGGGGTGGCCTAGCGAAACCTTGAGCCCTAAAGCCCCCCCCTCAACTCTGTTCTCCCCTAGGGGCTCCCTGGTGTTGGCCTCACACCTTCAGCCGCCCAGATTGCCCGTCAGCACCCCAAGATGCATCTTGCCCGCAGCACCCTCAAACCTGCTGCTCACCTCGTTGGTAAACATCCACCTGACTTCCCAGACATGTCCCCACCAGCTCTGCTCCTACCCCTGCCTCAGGAACCCAAGCATCCACTGCTCTACCCCAACTTCCCCCATCCCCAAAAAACACTGGCAACCCACTCTTATACCTCCCCCAGCCATCCCCCAGGAACTCAGTTGTCCAGTGCCTGCTTCCTTGGGGATTGAGACCTCTAACCCAGACCCCTGACCTCCCATCCCCATCCCCTATGGCTCTTCCTAGGAGACCCCAGCAACCAGAAATCACTGCGCTGGAGAGCGAACACGGACCGTGCCTTCCTCCAGGATGGTTTCTCCTTGAGCAACAATTCTCTCCTGGTCCCCACCAGTGGCATCTACTTTGTCTACTCCCAGGTGGTCTTCTCTGGGAAAGCCTACTCTCCCAAAGCCACGCCCACCCCGCTCTACCTGGCCCATGAGGTCCAGCTCTTCTCCTCCCAGTACCCCTTCCACGTGTCTCTCCTCAGCTCCCAGAAGATGGTATATCCAGGGCTGCAGGAACCCTGGCTGCACTCGATGTACCATGGGGCTGCGTTCCAGCTCACTCAGGGAGACCAGCTATCCACCCACACAGATGGCATCCACCACCTAGTCCTCAGCCCTAGTACTGTCTTCTTTGGAGCCTTTGCTCTGTAGAACTTGGGAAAATTTGGAAAGAAAAAATAATTGATTTCAAGACCTTCTCCCCATTCTGCCTCCATTCTGACGATTTCAGGGGTCACCACCACCTCTCCTGTGACCATTCCAACAGTTCAAGTCTTCCCCAAACAAGTCAGCTGGAGCTTTCAAAGAAGGAATTCTAGGCATCCCAGGAGACCACACCCGCCTGAACCATCCCGGATGTCTGTCTGGCTGAGGATTTCAAGCCTGTCTAGGAATTCCCAGCCCAAAGCTGTTGGTCTGTCCCACCAGCTAGGTGGGGCCTAGATCCTCACATGGAGGAAGAGCAGACATGTAGGGGAGCTTGGGGGATGACAGGGGGCAGGGAGGGGACTATTTATGAAGGCAAAAAATTAAATTATTTATTTATGGAGGATGGAGAGAGGGGAATAATAGAAGAACATCCAAGGAGAGAGAGAGAGAGAGGCCCAAAAGATGAAACGTGAGAGGGCATGGGCACAAGGCTTGAAAGAAGTAGGAGTCACGGGGGGTCATGGGGCCTCAGAAGGCAGCGAAAGGCCCTGAAAGCCAGCTGCCGACCAGAGCCCCACACGGAGGCATCTGCATCCTTGATGAAGCCCAATAAATCTCTTCTCTCTGAAATGCTGTCTGCTTGTGCGTGTCTGTCTGGGAGTGAGAATTCCCCAGTCTATCTAAGGAATGGAGGGCAGGACAGAGGGCTTAAAGGGAGCAACAGCTATGGGCAGAACTAGAGGATAAAGGGTTCAGAGAGCTTCAGGGATATGTGATGGGCTCACCGGGTGAGGCAGCCAGACTGCTACAGGGGAGGCAAAGGAGGAGCTGAGAAGACAAAGGAAAAGTCAGGGTCTGGAGGGGCGGGGGTCAGGGAGCCGCTGGGAGATATGTTCACATGTAGTGGCTCTGAGGAATGGGTGACAGGAGATCTCTGGGGAGATGTGACCACAGCAAAGGGTAGGAGAATGTCCAGAGCTATGGGGGTGGAGTGCGGGGACCCCCGCTCCAAGACAGGGCCATACAGAGGGCCCCAGGGAGTGAAAGAGCCTCCAGGACCTCCAGGTACGGAATACAGGGGATGTTTAAGACATAGCCACACACTGGGGCAGTGAGAAATGAGAGCTTCATGAACAAATCAGGGACCCCAGAGTTTCTTGGAAGCCAAGACTGAAACCAGCAGTGTGAGTCCCAGGGTCAGAATGAAAGGAGAAGCCCTGCCCCAGTGGGGTCCGTGAATTCCCAGGGCTGATTTCACTCCCTGGGGCTGTCCCAGGCTTGTCCCTGCTACCCCCACCCAGCCTACCCTGAGGTCCTGAGCCTGCCCCTGAGTCTGGAGCTGCCCTGTCCCTGGCTCATTCTCCTCCCAGGGACCCAAACACAGGCCTCAGGACTCAACACAGCTTTTCCCCCCAACTCCATTTTCTCTCCCTTGAGGTCTCAGCTTTCTGAAGCCTCTCCCAGTTCTCCTTCTATCTTTTTCCTGAATCCTGTCTGGACATTGGAGGGAAACAGATCACAGACCTGGCCCCAAAAGAAATTCAGACAATAGGCTTTGAGGGGCATGGGGGAAGGGACTTCAGCCTCCAGGGTCCTACACACAAATCAGTCACCTGCCCAGAAGGGCCCCTTGGAATCGGAGCAGGGAGGGTGGGGAGTGTGAGGAGTATCCTTCATGCTTGGGTGTCCCCAGCTTTCCAAATCTCCACCCCCGCGACGGAGAAGAAACGGAGACTGAAGGTTTAGGGCCCACTACCGCTTCCTCCAGATGAGCTCATGGGTTTCTCCACCAAGGAAGTTTTCCGCTGGTTGATTGATTCTTTCCCCGCCCTCCTCTCCCCTCAGGGACTTTATAAAGGCAGTTGTTTCACACCCAGCCAGCAGACGCTCCCTCAGCAAGGACAGCAGAGGACCAGCCAAGAGGGAGAGAAGCAATTCCAGACCCCCCTGAAAACAACCCTCAGATACCACATCCCCAGACAAGCTGCCGGGAGGGTTATCTCCCTCTCACATACTGTCCCAAGGCTCCACCCTCTCTCCCTTCGAAAGAACAGCCATGAGCACTGAAACCATGATCCAGGACGTGGAGCTGGCCGAGGAGGCGCTCCCCAAGACCCAGGGGCCCCAGGGCTCCAGGCGGCACTTGTTCCTCAGCCTCTTCTCCTTCCTGCTCGTAGCAGGTGCCACCGCACTCTTCTGCCTGCTGCACTTCGGAGTGATCGGCCCCCAGAGGGAAGAGGTGAGTGCCTTGCCAGCCTTCATCATTCTCCTACCCAAGGGGAAGTAGAGACGCCAGAGAGGGAGGGAGATGGAATGGGCGAAAGACGTGTGCTGATGGGGAGGGATGGAGAGAAAAAACATGGAGAAAGATGGAGATGCAGAAAGAGTTGTGCCAAGAGATGGAGAAAAGAGGGAAAGATGGAGAGACAGGATGTCTGGCACACAGAAGGTGTTCACTAAGTGTGTATGGATGAATGAATGAATGAATGAATGAGCAAGCAGATATATAAATAAGATATGGAGACAGATGTGGGTGTAACAGAGAGATGGGGAAGAAACAAGTGATATGAACGAACAAAGATGGTGAGACAGAAAGAGATGTGGGAGATATGAGAGAGAACTAAGGAGAGAGACGAGGGCGATAAGGAGAGATGAAGATAGGGTGTCTGGCACGCAGAAGACACTCAGTGAAAGAATTGTTGAATGCATGGAGGGTGAATACACGGATGAATGGAGGAAAAAAAGGAGACACCTCAGGGCTAAGAGCACAAGCCAGGCAGGCAGCCAGCTGTTCCTCCTTGCAGGGCGACTGCCTCGATGCTAACCATTCTCCTTCTCCTCAACAGTTCTCCAAGGACTTCTCTCTAATCAGCCCTCTGGCCCTGGCAGTCAGTAAGTGTCTCCAAACCTCTTTCCTAATTCTGGGTTTGGGTTGGGGGGTAGGGTTAGTACTGGTATGGAAGTAGTGGGGGAAATTTAAAGTTTTGTTCTTGGGGGGAGGATGGATGAAGGTGAAAGTAGGGAGGTATTTTCTAGAAGTTTAAGGGTCTCAGCTTTGCCTTTTCTCTTTCCTCTTCAGGATCATCTTCTCGAATCCCGAGTGACAAGCCTGTAGCCCATGTTGTAGGTAAGAGCTCTGAGGATGTGTCTTGGAACTTGGAGGGACAGGATTTGGGGGTTGAAGCCTGGCTGAGGGTAGTCAGGCCTGGGAGACAGTGTGAGAAAGACTCGCTGAGCTCAAGGGGAGGGTGGAGGAACAGCACAGGCCTTAGGAGGATACTCAGAACATCATCCAGGTGGGATGTGGGATGACAGACAGAGGGGACAGGAACCGGATGTGGGGTGGGCAGAGCTCAAGGGCCAGGATGTGGAGAGTGAACTGACGTGGCCACACTGACTCCCCTCTCCCTCTCTCCCTCCCTCCAGCAAACCCTCAAGCTGAGGGGCAGCTCCAGTGGCTGAACCGCCGGGCCAATGCCCTCCTGGCCAATGGTGTGGAACTGAGAGATAACCAGCTGGTGGTGCCATCAGAGGGGCTGTACCTCGTCTACTCCCAGGTCCTCTTCAAGGGCCAAGGCTGCCCCTCCACCTTTACGCTCCTCACCCACAGCATCAGCCGCATCGCTGTCTCCTACCAGGCCAAGGTCAACCTCCTCTCTGCCATCAAGAGCCCATGCCAGAGGGAGACCCCACGGGGTGCTAAGACCAATCCCTGGTATGAGCCCATCTACCTGGGAGGGGTCTTCCAGCTGGAGAAGGGTGATCGACTCAGCGCTGAGATCAATCTGCCTGACTATCTCGACTTGGCTGAGTCTGGGCAGGTCTACTTTGGGATCATTGGCCTGTGAGGACGGACATCCATCCTTCCCAAACCCCTCCCCTGCCCCAATCCCTTTATTATCCCCTCCTTCAGACACCCTCATCCTCTTCTGGCTTAAAAGAGAATTAGGAGCTTAGGATCAGACCCCAGGCTTAGAACTTTAAACAACAGCACCACCACTTCAAAACCCGGGATTCAGGAAAGTGTGGCCTGCACGGTAAAGCACTGGTAACCACCAAGAATTCAGACTGGGGCCTCCAGAACTCACTGGGGCCTACAACTTTGATCCCTGAACTCAGTCTGTGACATCTGGAATCTGGGGACCAGGAGCCTTTGGTTCCAGCCAGAATGCTGCAGGGCTTGAGGAGACCTCACGCAGAAGTTGACATGAGTGACCTCAGCCTTTCTTTCTCCAGATGTTTCCAGACTCCCCTGAGACACAGAGCCCGGCCCTCTCCATGAAGCCAGCCCCTCTATTTATGTTTGCACCTGTGATTATTTATTATTTATTTATTATTTATTTATTTACCGACGAATATGTATTTATTTAGGAGGTCGGGGCATCCCAGGGGACCCAATGTAAGAGCTGCCTTGGCCAGACATGTTTTCTGTGAAAACAGAGCTGAACAACAGGCTGTTCCCACATAGCCTCCTGGCCTCTGTGCCTTCTTTTGATTATGTTTTAAAAAAACATTCATCTGATTAAGTTGTCTGAACAATACTGATTTGGTGACCGACTGTCGCTCATCGCTGAACCTCTGCTCCCCAGGGGAGTTGTCTGTAATCGCCCTACTATTCAGTGGCGAGAAATAAAGTTTGCTTAGAAAAGAAACATGGTCTCCCTTTTGGAATTAATTATGCATCTGCCTCTTGGGAGTGGGAAGAAGCTCCCTAAGTCCTCTCTCCACAGGGTTTAAGATCCCTCAGACCCAGTCCCATCCTTAGATTCCTGGGGTCCTACATAAACAAAGCCCAGCAGAATATTCCCCATCCCCTGGGAAACAGGAACCTGAACCTAATTACCTCTCCCTCAGGGCATGGGAATTTCCAATTCTGGGAATTCCAGTCCTTGCTGGGAAAATCCTAAAGCTCAGGTGAGATTTCCGGCTGCTGCAGCTGGCCAGCCAGCGGAGAAAGCTGGGGAGGAGCCACATTCTCAGGTACCTGAATCACAGTCAAGGGACTTCCACAGATTCAGGTGTATAAGCTTCAAATCACCCTGTCCTAACTCTGCCTCCTGAACCAGCCACTTAACCTACCTATCCAATGAAGATAGGAACGTCCTCCATACATAGGGCATGTGAGAGAAGGCTTGACCTCCATCAGAGGACCTCACTCAGCCCTTGGCACAGTGAGCACTCAGTGAATTCTGGCTTACTTCCTTCAACCAGTTTCCAGCTGTTCTATCACCTTCCATTCTCTCAGTGGGTGAAATTGAAGAGACTGAAGACAATAAAGAAGGAACTTAACCGCTGGGCATGGTGGCATGCACCTGTAATGCCTTCACTTCAGGAGATCAAGGTGAGATCATCACTTGAACCCAGGAGCTCGAGAGCAACCTGGGCAACATAGTGACATCCTGTCATCCTGCCTCTATTTTTTAAAAAAGAAAAATATATAGGAATAAGAGGTGGGTGAAGGAATCACAAGCCAGCTTGGTCCCACTTGTCTTTGTAGTGAAAGAGGGGAGAGGTGTGAGATGGGTGATCTGGAAAGAGAAAAGCACCCCCTCCCCTGATGAAGGATCTCCTGAACAGAGTCAAAGACAAATAAGGGGCAGGTGCAGTGGCTCATGCCTGTAATCACAGCACTTTGGGAGGCTAAGGTGGGAGGATCGCTTGAGCCCACTAGTTCAAGACCGGCCTATGAAACATAACAAAACTTTGTTTCTACAAAAAATTTAAAAATTAGCCAGGTGGGCCGGGCACAGTGGCTCACGCTTGTGATCCTAGCACTTTGGGAAGATGAGGCAGGTGGATCATGAGGTCAAGAGTTTGAGACCAGCCTGACCAACATGGAGAAAACTCATCTCTACTAAAAATATAAGATTAGCAGGACATGGTGGCACATGCCTATAATCCCAGCTACTCGGGGGGCTGAGGCAGGAGAATCACTTAAACCCAGGAGGCAGAGGTTGCAATGAGCTAAGATCACACCATTGCACTCCACTACCACACGGTTTTCTCCAGCCTGGGCAACAAGAGCAAAACTCCACCTCAAAAAAAAAAAAAAAAAAAAAAAATTAGCCAGGTGGGGCATGCCTGTAGTCCTAGCTACTCAGGAGGCTGAGACAGGAGGATCACTTGAGCCCAGGGTTTGAGGTTACAATGAGCTATGATCATGCCACTGTACCCCCGTCTGGGTGACAGACTGAGACACTGTCTCAAAAATAATAATTCCAAAAACAAATATGGAGGCAGAGATTGAGCCCCCCAAGACTGGGAGTCCCCAGTGAACTCAGAAATTAGGCTCTACCTCCAGCCCTGGGGTGCCAGGCAGGAGAAAACTGTGTGGTAGGCTGAGGGGGTGGGGTGACCCAGTGGGGTGACCTAGATAGGGCCTTGGGTCACCCTCTGCCTCCCCCAGCCTGTGGCTGAAAGTCAGTCGTGAAGTAAGGAGGCACTAACGTTACCCCGAGGCACCCACACATACTCACTTTTGGGAAGGGGGACCCAAAGTGTGAATAAAAGGTGAGGAGTTTCCGCCTCACCCTAAACGGGACATTGAGGCATTGGTTTTTCCTCCTCCCCAGAACTTCCTGGTGTTTTCAGCACCACAGACTCCTTCCGTCATCCCCATCTCGCTCTAATATCTTCCCGTTCTTTCTCCTTCAGCCTCCTCCCTTTAGCCCCCATGAGCCTTGAATTAAGCTCCTTGGAGAAGAGTTGACTGTGGGGTAGGAGAGCAAGTGGCCTTCAGGCAGCCCTGGGGGAGAAGTCCGGGCCCCTCCACGCCTTATCCCTCTGTCAGGACTGGGCCTTTCTGAGCGGTGATTGCTGTGCTCTGTAGTGACCCCTCTCACTGTTGGAGGGGACCCAAGAAGAAAGAGAGTGGTGCAGAGTCTGGCTGGGACCATGTGGACCTGAAAATCAGGTTGCCTGGAGGAGCTTAGGAGTTAGAGGAGTCCCACTTCCTCCACCCTCCAATTGGACTAATGGTGGGGCCCGGCCATTCGGAGGCAGGGAGGGGTGGGACCAGCAGACCACCATCCCCAGGAGCAAAGCCCATACATTGTGTTGTGTGAATTGTTTCAAGCAACCAGAAAAGTACAGAGAATATTTAACCCACACCCGTGCACCCATCCTGAATTAAGACGCGTCACATCTCAGCATCCGTATCAGCAGCACTGAAGCTTTCCATTCTTTATTTTCTCAGACTCAAAATCCATTTCCAAACAGTCTCCCACATTTTTCCCACTGCCATGGGGTCCTGGGCGTCCGGGCCCCCAATATTCACACACTCGCATCACGCAGTCATATCCCCTCACCCCACCATCACAGCCCCAAAGAAAGTCTTCCCTCTCGCGAAGTCCACCATATCGGGGTGACTGATGTTGACGTACACCCTCTCGCCCCTCCGGAGCTGCACCAGGCCGCCGAACCCCACGCTAGTGTACCAGAGAGGCCCGTACCCTTGCCTCCCGGCCGGGTCCAGCACGAGGGTCACGGTCTCGGCGCCCTCGAGCAGCAGCTCGGGAGTGCCCGGCCCGAAGGCGCCCCCCTCCCGGTACAGCGAGCTGCGCAGCGTGACCGAGCGGCCCCCGGGACCCTCGCCGCCAGGGGGCGCCCGGCCCCGGTAGCCGACGAAACAGTAGAGGTAATAGAGGCCGTCCTGCGGGAGCGCCAGCCCCTCCGCGTCCGAGAACTGCGTCCCGCTGCTCAGAAACGCCTGTTCCTTCGTCGCCTCCCAGGCTAGCCCCTGCCCCTTCAGCGGAGCGCCTGCGGAGACATGGGCCCCCGCGCTCTTGGGAAAACGATCCTAAACGCTCGGGTTCTGGGAGGGTGGCGGCTTTTAGACCCAGCGGGAGCCGAGCGGGGCCGGGGCGGGGTGTGTGTGTTGCGGGGAGCGGGGGTGCTGTCTCTGGGATGAGTGCGAGTTGGGGGCCGAGGGAACATGGATGTGGGGTGCAGAGCGCTGTAGTGGGGACCTCCGGGCCGGCTTTTGCCTGCGCTGGAGGGAATAAGCAGCTGCACTGCGGGGACGAGCGGAAGGGTGGACACGAGCGGTGAAAGGTGGTGAAGCGGGTGGGAAACCGAGCCCTGGAATTATGGAGCCCAGGGACTCTGGGCGAGCAGAACTGGAACCTTCGGATTATTTAAACTCTTATTCGAGTCTTTGAGATACTTACCTATGAGGTGGGCAGCTGGGAGCTCGGGGCTGAGATCTGTTTCTGGCTCCTCCTCCGGCAGCTTCTGAAACCCTGGAAGGGGCATAGTAGAGTCCACGATTGGGGCCAGGGCAGCCACCCATGCTGGCGACCCGTGAGAGGACAGGGTGCAGGGATGGGGAGCCTGGATTCCTGGAGGAAGAGGTATCTGGGTACGCAGTCGGGAGCTGGGAGCCCCTGAGGGGCTGGAGCGGGTAAAGAGAAACGGTCAGCTCTTACCCAGTCCTTGCTGGGCCTGTGCCCCGGGGTCAGCGGTCTCCGTTACCTGGTTGGGTGGGGTCACAGTGCCCAGAGTTCAGATTCAGCTCATGTCACCCATACCCCTCTGAAAATGGACTCAAGCTGCAGGCCTGGGGTTTCTCCCACCAACACCATCCCCAACCACACCTCCCTAGAAGGGAGAGGAAGCAAGGCATAGGTACTTGGGCAGAGACAGATGTGCCTTGGGAAGAGGAGACATAAGGGGCTTACGTTGGGACACAAGCACAACATCATAGGTACATGGAAAGAGAGTGAGCAAAGACACAAGACATCCCCACCAGGGACAGCCGAGCCAGCTGTGCCAGAGGGGGCAAAAGACCACAGGCACGACCAGAGGGAGCCCAGCATCCGCAAAAAACAGCCCTCCACCAGGACCTGTTGCAGCCACTCACCAGTCCTCCCTGATCCTGGGGCACCAAGGCCAGCACAGCCAGGACAGTGATAGGCACCACCAGCAACAGGGTCACCAGAAATGTGGCTCCTGCCACAGCTAGCAGGAGGGAGCCCCTCCCCTGGAGCCTCCCACCCCTGCCCTCCAGCCCCATTGCCCCCATTGAGACAGAACCAGAGGCAGAGCAGGGGCTTTCATACCTCAGGGATGGGGCCGCCCCCTCCCTGTAGACCCACACACCTGGCTGGGACTTTCCACACACCCGGCTCCCCTCACCCAGCTTCCTGTTTACCCAGAGCTGGGGTGGGGCAGCTGGATGCCTGGGTTCTCTGAACTGGGGGAGAAGTTGGGGTAGGGAGACAGGCTCTCAGGGTGGAACCAAAGGGGGCTTTAGACGTCTTCTGGCTCAGCAGAGAGGGAAACTGAGGCCCAAGGAGGGAAGGTAGTTTGCAGAAAGCCAGTTAGCAGAGCTGAAATGAGAACACCGATCTCCAGGTTTCCAATGTGGTTTGCATTCTTCTATACCCTCAGGGTAGGTGCTGGAGGAAGAGCTGATCCATGAACCTGAGGTCAAGGGCTGGAGTAGGACAAGGACTGAAGTCTTGAGGGTGGATGTCTGGGTCCTTGAGAAGAACTGATTCCCATACTGGGCTGACCTCCTCCCATTCCCTTGCTCACTCCAGACCCTGTGCTGGGTGAGAAAGGCAGAGGTAAGCCTTAGCCTCCCACTGACTACTGACTCACTGAGGAGGGATGGAAATGGAACTTTACCTCACTGCTGCAAAGAGTAAAGACAGATGGACGAGGCATACTCCCACCCTCAAAGAGCTTCGAAGTCTACAATGAGCACTATCCATTACTAGGTGCTTACTACATGTTTATACGTAAATGAATAAAAGGACAAATAAATGCAGGAATAACCAAAACAAAGCAGCTAGGACCAAATGGTAGACGTAAGGCAGCGTGAATGGTAAGAGTCAAGGGAGGAGGCTGGGTGCAGTGGCTCACACCTGTAATCTGAGCACTTTGGGAGGCCGAGGCGGGCAGATCACCTGAAGTCAGGAGTTCGAGACCAGCCTGGCCAACATGGAGAAACCCCATCTTTTATTATAAAAAAAAGAAAGAAAGAAAGAAAATAAAAAAAAAAGAGTCAAGGGAGGCAAGTCCAGGTCCAAGGAATCTGGGAGGGCCCAGTCATCTCCCTTTCCTGGTAACATCTCTGTATGTTTGGGTAATAGTAAGAATAATATACCTGATACACAAAATGCACTTAGCATGTGTATGCCACTGATTTACACACTTTAATACTTTTTTTTTTGAAACAGGGTCTTGCTATACTGCCCAAGCTGGAGTGCAGTGACAGGATCATGGCTCACTGCAGCCTTGACCTCCAGGCTGTTTCCATCCACCCACCTCAGCCTTCTGAATAGCTGGGATTACAGGCACATGCCACCACACCCAGCTAATTTTTGTATTTTTTGTAGAGATGGGTTTTGGCCATGTTGCCCAGGCTGGGCTCAAACTCCTGGACACAAGTGATCTGCCCGTGTTGGCCTCCTAAAGTGCTGGGATTACAGGCATGAGCCACCATGCCCAGCCAATAAGTATAATCCTGACAAAAACCCTAAGAGGAAACTGGGGCACAGAGAGGTTAAGAAACTTATGGAGCAGGCCGGGCATGGTGGCTCATGCCTGTAATCCAAGCACTTTGGAGGCCAAGGTGGGTGGATCGCTTGAAGTCGGGAGTTCAAGACCAGCCTGACCAATGTGGTGAAACCCCATCTTTATATTAAATAAATAAATAAATAAATAAAAATTAAAAAGAAAAAAGAAAAAAAAAAAAAAAGAAAGAAACTTATGGAGCTCACAGAGCCAGTGGCATAACGAGGACTTGAATCCAGGCATCTGGCTCCAGAGCCTTGATGACAAGACTGTTTTAATTTATTTATTTATTTATTTTTGAGATGGAGTCTCACTCTGTCACCAGGCTGGAGTGCAGTAGCACGATCTCGGCTCATTGCAATCTCCACCTCCCAGGTTCAAGTGAATCTCCTGCCTCAGCCTCTCAAGTAGCTGAGACTACAGGCCTGCACCACCACACCAGGCTAATTTTTGTATTTTTAATAGAGACAGCGTTTCACCATGTTGACCAGGCTCGTCTCGATCTCTTGATCTTGTGATCCACCCGCCTTGCCCTCCCAAAGTCCTGGGGATTACAGGCGTGAGCCAACACATCTGGCCACAAGGCAGTTTAAAAACTGAGTATTGGGCCTGGTGCAGTGGCTCATGCCTGTAGGAGACCAAGGCAGGCGGATCACTTGAGGTCAAGAGTTCAAGACCAGCTTGGCCAACATGGTGAAACCCCATCTCCATTAAAAAATACAAAAATTAGCTGGGTGTGGTGGCACAAACCTGTAGTCCCAGCTACTCGGGAGGCTGAGGCAGAAGAATCACTTGAACCTGGAGGCAGAGATTGCAATGAGCCCAGATCGCACCACTACACTCCAGCCTCGGTGACAGAGCAAGACTCGGTCTCAAAAAAAAGATCGCTTCTCAGCCTTTTGGCCAAGATCCAGTAAAACAGAAAAAAAGAGTACTGACTTGAGATTTGTATGTAAAATTTGTCTTCCTCAGGCCAGAAAAGAAATGGGGAAATGAATACTGAACTCCAGTCAATGTGAAGCTTCTGAAGGGTTTAGATGTAAAATGTACTGATATTCGCAATTTTGAAAGATATTTAAAAGTGAGATGGATTGATAAATACGTGATAAAGCAAATAAAAGATGTTAATAGAGCCAGGTGCAGTGGGTCACTCCTGTAATTCCAGCACTTTGGGAGGCTAAGGTGGAAAAATTGCTTGAGGCCAGGAGTTCAAGACCAGCCTGGGCAACATCGTAACACCCATCTCTACAAAGCCTCATGTGGTAGCAGGTGCCTGCAGTCCTAGCTACTCAGGAGGCTGAGGTGAGAGGATCACTGAGCCCAGGAATTCAAAGCTGCAGTGAGCTATGATTTCACCACTGCACTTCAGGCTGGGTGACAGAGTGAGACACTCCATCTCAAAAACAAAACAAAAAATGTTAACTAGTAGTGTCTAGGTGGTAAGAATATGTTCACTGTTCAGTTCTTCTCATTTCACCCTATGTTTGTACTTTTTAATAATCAACTGTAAAAAAACCGGAATATTATTCAGCATAAGGAACATGGAGGATGGGGAGAAGAGTGAGGGAGGAAGTAGAAGTTTCTTGAATTTGGAAGGGGAAATGCAAATGAATATGGACCCACCCAAGAGCCAGATCTCCTCCTCACCCTTTGCCTTACATGAGTTCCCCAGTCTTCACCCTCCCCAAGGAGTAAGCCTGCAATCCTCTAGTACCCATCTCCTTCTCCATTACAGTGCCACTAAGAAGCCTTCACCCAGGTCTCTCCAGAGGGCCTCAGGCTGCTGCCTTTACTTAGTTCTGTTTTCAATGCCAGAAAGCTGCCTCCTACAGGAAGTTTACCTGGATTGCCCATACCTCCTTTCCGTCACCAGCTTGTCACCAACTTTCTGTTCTAGATGGATCCACAGGGCTCATGTAGATCTAGTCTGTCTCCTGTTTGTTAATCAGACACAAGTGGGTCATCCCAAATATGCCAGAGCTCCCAGTCTGATGTGGGAGTGGGGTGTGTGTGTCCACACAAATACACCAAGATCAAGCAGTCTCAACAGATGCAGTGGGAGGGGTAGTATAGAAAAAGTTAACCAAGGAAGACACCTGAAGGAGGTGGATGTTGGCTGACGAGTGGCAGGATCTGTGAAATGACTGGAGATGACAGCCCTAGCTACAGGCCCAAGAGTTTGAAAGAAAAGATGTTGTAACCCTAACCTTCATGCCGAACTTCCTCTCCTAGCAATGCTGGGGAGGAACCTAGGCTGGGGGAGAAGTTAAAGCCAGAGGAGAGGCAGGAATGTCTGAAGTGGCAACACTTCTCTCCAGCCAGACAGCGCTGGCCAGTTTGGAGTCTGTTTATCCTGCAGGCCACAGGCTCTGGGTAAGCTGGGAACGGGCAGGGACTTGGTGAAGGATGGTCACACCCCAGAGCCGAGTGAAGCTAGATGAGGGGAGGGAGAGTATGGGTTTGAGTTTCCCTGGGCCGTCGAGGAATCCTCTGAGTCACTGCTCCCCAAATAATGAAACACAATCCTTTTCTAGGCCCATGGCCCTTGTGGCCTCCACCTGGGCTTGTGCTCCCCACTCTCCAGAATTCCTCTTAAACCCAGAAGGATTGCAGTTTCCAGACCCTAGCCAGTGTGTTTGGCTCTGGGGTGAAGATAGTGGCCCCCTCTTTGCCCTCAAACAGGAACCAGTGGTTGAAGGGCAGGAAGTGCCTGAGGGGAAGTTAAGGGGCCCCAGAGGCTCCTCCATGCCCCACCTCGGCCCCAGCAACATCTGCCTGTGGGAAGCGGGTCTCCACACCAGCCAAGGGGGCCCCCACACTCCCGCACTGCTCTGAGGCTCAGGGAGCAGCCCAGCTGCTGGGTGTGCTGGTATCACCCTCCCTACTTCCTCCCAGTGCTCACACCCACCCAGGCCCAGGCTCCTTCCGCTCCATCAGCCCCTTACCAGCACCTAAAACCAACCAGGGCTGGAAAGGCCCCTTCAAACCACCTAATCAGCCCAGGACAGAGGAAAGGGCTGGGCTCTGGAGCTGGACAGAGCTGGCCTTAAACTCCAGCTCCACCCTTCTGGGATGGAGATAGCAAAGTTCAGGCTTGAATCTCAGGTCCTTACTTGGACGAGGGGCACTGTGATACCCTGTGTTCTGGGGATTAGCAGTGAGGAATGGAAAGTGTCCAGCTCAGGGTTGGCACAGAAATGAGGCTCCGCAGCCTGGGAACGCTTGTAACAGAGGCCCCTCACTTCGCAGATGAGGAACTTGAGGCACGTGACTAGCCCCTGATCATTTCACCTAAAAGAACAAGGACTAGAGCTCCTGACCTCCAGGCCAGTCTCTGATCCCCGACTTAATGTCAGATTGCAATGGCAATATGTGTAAGTAAAGGGCCTCTAGCATCTGCATAGGGAGGGTCCTGGGAGCTCAGGAGATGATGGGGAACAGTGATGTGTGCGGCTCATGACTAGGTGGACAGCATCTGGGGACAGCTGATGCAGGAGGGAAAGGGACCTCACAGAAGGCCCAGAAACAGTGGGGATTTCAGTGGGAAGCCACTGAAGGGTGAGTGGTCTCAGCTATGAGGGAAGATAACCTATGAGGGCATGTACCTGGTAGGAGGTGAGGTATTGAGGTCTGGGGTGGAGAAACTCTGAGGGTATGTTTTTCTGCCTCTAAGACTGTTGGAGAGGAAATCTGAGAAAGCAACAACCAACCAGGAGGCTGGGGTAGGCTGGAGAGGGAATGGGGTCTCTAACCCTGAGCCCTTTTCCCTGTAGGTAGTATATACCTCTACGGGGGCCTGGGACTGGGTGGGCTCCTGCTTCTGGCTGTGGTCCTTCTGTCCGTCTGCCTTTGTAGGCTGCATCGCAGAGGTGAGCGCCTCACTCCCTCCCTCACCCCGCATTAGTGCCCCCTGTGGCCCCACCCACACCCTTTCCCCATGCTTTCCCAGAACCCTGCCTGGCTCTGGAGCCACAGGGAAGCCAACAAGGGAGCCCATGCCTGCTGGGGTGGGGAGCCGGTGAGGCACAAAGGCTGGGCTGTGCTGAGCTTCTTCTTTTCTTCCAGTAAAGAGGCTGGAGAGCAGCTGGGTGAGTCTGGGAACAGGGAAGGGGGAGGCAAGAGAGGACCTGAGTGCGTGAGCGGGGAGAAGCATGGCTGAGTGCTGAGAGGAGGGGTGGGGGCAGAAGATGAGGAGAGAGAAAAGTAGGAGCATGAGGAAGGCAAAGAAAATTAGGGCGGGAGAGAGCAAAGGAGACAGAAACCAAGAGAAAAGGTGAGAGAGGATAGGAGTGAGAGACAGGGAGAGAATGAGAGTGAAAAAGACACACAGAGAAAGAGCAACGAGAGAGAGAGAGACAGAGAGAGAAGCTCCAGAACCAGGCACAGTGGCTCACGCCTGTACTTCAGCTATTAGGAGGCTGAAGGAGGAAGACGGCTTGAGCTCAGGGGTACGACCAGCCTGAAAAACATAGTGGGACTCTGTCTCCAAAAAGAGAGAGAAGAGAGAGTCAGGGAAGTTAGGAAGGCTGGAGGCGGGAGCAGAACTCACAGGGAAGGACCTGAAGGCGTGGCCTCCCATCAGCACCTTCTGTCCCAGCCCCAGGCCCAGGGCTCCTCGGAGCAGGAGCTTCATTATGCATCGCTGCAGAGGCTGCCAGTGCCCAGCAGCGCGGGACCTGACCTCAGGGACAGAGAAGAGAGAGGCACCAAGGAGGATCCCAGAGCTGACTATGCCTGCATTGCTGAGAACAAACCCACCTGAGCACCCCAGACAGCCTCCTCGACCCAGGCAGGCGGACAGGGTCACCCTGTGGTCCACCCAGTAAAGACCATGGTCCCCCCACTTCTGTGTCTCAGTCCTCTCGGTCCATCTCAAGCCTCCGTTCAAAATGATTATCATCAAAACTTCCGTGGCTTTTTGACCTTTGAATAGGGAGTTTGTTTTGTAAAAATTAAAATTAAAAAAAAAAGGAGTGGCTCACCCTCTCGCCCACTCTGGAGTCAGGTAGTGATTTATTGGGCAAATGAGAGTCTTCAGGGACCCAGGCTCCCCTAACAGCCAGAAGAGAGTATGTGTGGGCCTGGCAGGAAGCGGCAGTTGCCAAGGAGGGGTCATATCTGATCCTTCCCATTTCTCAGGACAATCAGGCTCAGCCTCCTGGGTTTGGGCAAGCAGGTGTGCTGAGCCCCCACATGGCGGTGGGAGGGGCCCCGGGCACCACAGCCGGAAGCTGCCTTCTTGGACCTTTCCGGATTAGACCTGGTGGAAGGGAGAGATCAGAGTTGGGGGAATCCGGAGAGGGTAGATTGGGCATCTGGAGAATGGAGAAGAAAACACATGAGGCTCATAAGGAGGAGTCAGTGGTGGAGCAGACAGCGATTTATTGGGGTCTTTTGAAGAGGACTGGGGATCACTGGGCTCTGGGATCACTCCTCAGGGGCCATCTGAGCAGTGGCAGCATGTTCCCATGTGACAGTGGCCTGGTCAGAGAGAGGACAGGAGCTGCTCAGTGTCGAAGTCCCCCGAGGCGCTCCTCTTCCTGGTCTCTGTCCCCCCTCCTCCCACTCTCTTACTGCCCCTCCCATCTTGTCCACTATTGCCCCTGGCTCCATTACTCACATTTGCCCCGGTAATAAAGGGTGCTGCCCATAGCCACAGAAAGAAAGCTGATGGCATAGAATCCAGCTCGAAAGAGGAAGACTGGACCAGCCCCTAGCTGAGGATGTTCTGCACGGGGCGATGGAGAAGGCGGTTGGGGAAGAAGTGCACACAGGCTTCTTCTGTGTGCACTTCTTCCCAGGAGGACAGGGACCCCAGGGGAGGATCCCTGACTCCCAAGGACATTGCCTCTTGGGGCCTCCAGCCAGGAAGAGACGTCACCTCCCAGCATCTCACCTGTCTCCACCACCAGCCGAGTCCCATTCCCTGTCCAGCACCTCCACCCTGCACAAGTAGATGCCGGCGTCATGGCCTTGCACGTCCCAGATGTGCAGCTCAGCCTGGTGGTCATGGAGGAAACGGGAAGAAGCAAGGGGGGCCAGGCGGCCCCTGAACTCTGGGGTTCCATTCTTCACCTCCTTCCCTGGAGCCACCTCATCTCGGAACCACATGACGGAGCCAATGGCCAGTTCCCTCTGCTGGCATTGAAGGAGCAGGGCAGGAAAGGCAGAGGACCCTTCCAGGGTATGAATCTCAGGGGGCTGGGACACCCAGAGAGCACGGAGTGCTCACAGCAGCTGTTTGAGACTCCGTCTCAAAGAAAAAAAAAGAACATTAACTAATTAAGTCTCCGTGTGAAGTCATGACCTTAATTGGTTGAGATTCCTATTTCACTCATCCATATTGATGAATTAAACCAATATTAAAATCCCTCATTAAATTATCTACTTAGGGAAATTTACGAGTCATTCTATTTCAGTGGTTCTCAAACTTGAGTGTGTATGGAAATTACCTGGAGCATTTGCTAAAAAACAGATTCCTGGGACCACCCCTAGAGTTTTCAATTCAGTAGGTCTGGAGTGGGGCCTGAGAATTTGTCCCAGGTTCCCAGGAATCCACATTTTGAGAACTCCTGCATCTTGTCAGTGCATGTGCCTGTTAGTTAATATCTCTCAGTTCATTAAAAACAGTTTTAGCCAGGCGCAGTGGCTCATGCCTGTAATCCCAGCACTTTGGGATGCCAAGGAGAGTGTATCACCTAAGGACAGGAGTTTGAGACCAGCCTGACCAACATGGTGAAACCTCGTCTCTACTAAAAATACAAAAGTTAGCCAGCGGTAGTGACATGAACCTATAATCCCAGCTACTTGGAAGGCTGAGGCAGGATAATCACTTGTACCCAGGAGGTGGAGGCTACAGTGAGCCAAGATAGCACCACTGCACTCCAGCCTGGGCAGTAGAAGGAGGCTGTCTCAAAAAAAAAAAAAAAAACAAAAAAACAGTTACACCAGGCGGGCCATGGTGGCTCATGCCTGTAATCCCAACACATTGGGAGGCCAAGGCAAGCGGATCACTTGAGATCAGGAGTTTGAAACCAGCCTGGCCAACATAGCAAAACCCCACAATCTCGACTAAAAATATAAAAATGGCTGGGACCTGTAATCCCAGCACTTTGGGAGGCCCAAGGTGAGTAGATCACCTGAGGTCAGGAGTTCGAGACCAGCCTGGCCAACATGGGGAAACCCTGTCTCTACTAAAAATGCAAAAATTAGCTGGGTGTGGTGACACGTGCCTGTAATTCCAGCTACTCGGGAGGCTAAGGCAGGAGAATTGCTTGAACCCGGGAGGCAGAGGTTGCAGTGAGCCAAGATCATGCCACTGCACTCCAGCCTGGGCAACAGAGCAAGACTCTGTCTCAAAACAAAACAAACAACAAAAACAACTAGCCAGGTGTGGTGGTGTGTGCCTTTTGTCCCAGCTACTCTGGAGGCTGAGGCAGGAGAATCGCTTGAACATGGGAGGTTGCAGTGAGCCAAGATTGCACCACTGCACACCAGCCTGGGCAGCAAAGCAAGATTCCATCTCAAAAAAAAAAAAAAAAAAAAAAAAAAGGCCAGGCTCGGTGGCTCCTCCCTGTAACCCCAGCACTTTGGGAGGCCAAGGTGGGCAGATCACGAGGTCAAGAGATCAAGACTATCCTGGCCAACATAGTGAAACCCCGTCTCAACTAAAAAAAAATACAAAAATATTAGCCAGGCATGGTGGCACGTGCCTGTGGTCCCAGCTACTCGGGAGGCTGAGGTGGAGGAATAGCTTGAACCCAGGAGACGGAGGTTGCAGTGAACCGAGATTGCGCCACTGCACTCCAGCCTGGAGACAGAGCAAGACTCCGTCTCAAAAAAAAAAAAAAAAAAAAAAAAAAATTGGAAAGAAAAAATAAATAAATTTCTTTTAAAAATTAAAAAAAAAAAAGATAATAATAAAACAGTTTCACCAAGAAATTTATCATAGATTTACCTGGATCTCTCAAACTCCTAATTATATGTCTAGACCCTAGCTAAAAAGCCTCACAGTGGGTGACACAGAGAGTCTGTGAATTGGGGAATCCACCGAGTGTCTTTGGAGAGGTCCCACTCCTCCCTCAGAACTGGGTGTTTCAGCCACCCCCAAGCTTGCTCCCTATAGCATCTAGTCCAACCTCCTGGATCTTCCTCCTCCCACCCACACTCCCTGGAGTCCTGAGCACACGCCCTGTCACCTGGATGGACCATGATCAAGATGAGCAACAGTATCCAGGCCATGTCGGAAGGTGTCCCAGTTGGTGAAAGGAATCTGAGCAGTGAGGTCTGGGTGGAGGAAGGAGGACTCACTACTTGTAGCCAGGCCTTTGGTCACCAGATGGGGACGGGGAGCTTCCTACGACACATGGGACTCGCACATCACTTGCAAACGATCACAACTGCCAGGGACTTCGAGCATCAAATGCATGCCTCCCTGCAGAGAGAGGAGGCTGCTGGTGGTGATGTCTGTCTCTAGGGGGACAAGAGGCCAGCTTATGGCAGGCTACCTAAGCATGTGAGGGGAAGGTGGGGCTTAGATGGCTGCTAACCCGAGGGTGAGTGGGCGGTTGGGCGGGCGAGACCAGGATGTGGGTTCCCTCACCTTCCGAGGTTCAAGAAGACCAGCTTTTACCCAGAATAAGCCTCCAGGAGCCCTTCTTGGCCCAGAAGCTAACCTACTTCCTCTCCCCACTGCTCACCAGTGCCCAGACCCATCCCACCCATTCCCTTCCTGGAGTCTGGCCTCACTGAACCCCACAGCTGCTCCAGGATTTCTATGAGGGATTAAGAGAAGCAAGCCAATTGGTGAAGCTATATTTTATTTACATAGCAATCACCCTGGGTGTGTATGTGTGTCTTTTTATTTGGTTGGTTGGGTGTTTTTTGTTTTTTTTGTTTTTGTTTTTTTTTTTTGAGATAGAGTCTTACTCTGTTAACCCAGGCTGGAGTGCAGTGGAGTGGTCTTGGCTCACTGCAACCTCCGCCTCCCAGGTTAAAGCAATTCTCCTGCCTCAGCCTCCCACATAGCTGGGATTACAGGTACACACCACCACACTCAGCTAATTTTTGTATTTTCTGTTGAGATGGGGTATTACCATGTTGGCCAGGCTGGTCTCAAAATCCTGATCTCAAGTGATCCTCCAACCTCGCCCTCCCAAAGTGCTGGGATTGCTGTTTTGGTTTTTTGAGATAGGGTCTGTCTCTGTCTCGGCTCGGCTGGAGTTCAGTGGCACCATCATGGCTCACAGCAGCCTCAACCTCCTGGGCTCAATCGATCTTCCCAATTCAGTCCCTGAGTAGCTGGGACTACAGGCACACACCACTTCACCAGGCTAATTTTTGTATTTTTTGTAGAGCTGGGGTCTCCCTATGTTGCCCAGGCTGGTATCCAACTCCTGAGCTCAAACAATTCACCCCTCGGCCTCCCAAAGTACATGAGCCACCATGCCCGGCCTCAATCACCCTGTTTTACTTTGATAGTGTTGACTTGGGTGATTTAGCAGAGGAGTGAGTGTAGCTGATGGAAGAGTTTGGATTCATTCATATTTATTTAATCTTAATTTATATCTCAATTAAGGGAATACACCCCTAGCAGAGGTCAGCTTTTTTTTTTTTTTTTTTTTTTTTTTAGACATAGTTTCAAACTTTCACCCAGGCTGGAGTGCAGAGGTTTTTATCTCAGCTCACTACAACCTCTACCTTCCAGTTGCAAGCAATTCTCCTGCCTCAGCCTCCTGCTTAGCTGGAATTACAGGCGCCCACCACCACACCCGGCTAATTTTTGTATTTTTAGTACAGATGGGGGTTTCACCATGTTGACCAGGCTGGTATCGAACTCCTGACCTTGTGATCCACCTGCCTCGGCCTCCCAAAGTGCTGGGATTACAGGCATGAGCCACCTCACCCAGCCCATAGTCAGCTTTATCTAGTGCCTTCTACAGGGACTTATTACCCATTGGGAAATCCACCAAGTATTTTATTCACCATTTAACTAGCATTTATTGAGAACCTGCAAACTGCATATTATTTTTAATATGCATAAAATTTTTTTTACACACACATGCATTACAGGTAACTCCAAGGTTATACAGGCATACCTCAGAGATATTTCGTGTTTACTTCCAAACTACCATAATAAATGCAGTATCACAATAAAGCAAGTCACAGATTTTTTGGTTTGCCAGTACATATAAAAGTTATGTTTCATTATACTGTAGTTTATTAGGTGTACAATAGCATTATGTCTGAAAAAAATCCACATACCTAACTTTCAAAATATTTTATTGCTAAGTAACATTAAGGATAATCTGACCTTTCAGCAAGTAAGAATCTTTTTGCTGGTGCAGGGTCTTGCCTTGATGCTGATTTGATGACTGCTGATTGATTAGTGTGGTGGTTGCTGAAGACTGGGGTGGCTGTGGCAATTTCTTAAAAGAAAACAACAGTGAAGTTCGACTCTCATAGATTTCTCTGTGGCACGCGATGCTGTATGATAGCCTTTTACTCACAGTAGAACTTCTTTCAAAACCTGCCACTAAGCCGGGCGCGGTGGCTCACGCCTGTAATCGAAGCACTTTGGGAGGCTGAGGCGGGGGGTCACCTGAGGTCAAGACCAGCCTGAGCAACATGGTGAAACTCTGTCTCTACTAAAAATACAAAATGAGCCGAGTGTTGTCTTGTTTTGTTTTGATTTGTTTGAGACTGAGTCTCGCTCTGTCGCCCAGGCTGGAGTGCAGTGGTGCGATCTTGGCTCACTGCAATCTCTGCCTCCCAGGTTCAAGCAATTCTCCTATCTCAGCCTCCCAAGTAGCTGGGATTACAGGTGCTAATTTTCGTATTTTTAGTGGAGACGGGGTTTCAACATATTGGTCAGGCTGGTCTTGAACTCCTGACCTCATGATCCGCCAGCCTCAGCCTCCCAAAGTGCTGGGACTACAGGCGTGAGCCACTGCACCTGGCTATCTGTTCAAGTTTAATAAGACTGTGGCAATTCAGTCACATTTTCAGGCTCCACTTTTTTTTTTTTTTTTTTTTTGAGACAGTCTCACTCTGTCGCCCAGGCTGGAGTGTAGTGGCACGATCTCAGCTCACTGCAACCTCTGCCTTCTCCCAGGTTCAAGCAATTCTCCTGCCTCAGCCTCCTGAGTAACTGGTACTATAGGCATGCACCACCACGCCAGGCTAATTTTTGTCTTTTTTAGTAAAAACGGGGTTTCACCATATTGGATAGGCTGGTCTCAAACACCTGACCTTGTGATCCACCTGCCTTGGCCTTCCAAAGTGCTGGATTATAAACGTGAGCTACCACGCCCAGCCCAGGCTCCACTTCTAATTCTGGTTCTCTTACTATTTCTATCACATCTGCAGTTACTTCCTCCAAAGAAGTCTTGAATCCTTCAAAGTGATCTATGAGGGTGAGAATCAACTTCCAAAACTCCTATAAATGTTACTATTTCTACCTCCCATGAGTCAAGAATTTTTTTGTTTTGCTTTGTTTGAGGCAGAGTCTCCCTCTGTCACCCAGGCTAGAATGCAGTGGCCTGATCTTGGCTCACTGCAACCTCCACTTCTTGGGTTCAAGCAATTCTCCTGCCTCAGCCTCCTGAGCAGCTGGGACTACAAGTACGCACCACCACACCTGGCTAATTTTTTTTTGTATTTTAGTAGAGACAGGGTTTCACCATGTTGGCCAGGTTGGTCTTGAACTCCTCACCTCAAGTGATCCCCTGCCCTGGCCTCCCAAAGTGCTGGGATTACAGGCGTGAGCCCCAATGCCCGGCATGAATGTTGTTAATGGCATTTAGAATGGTAAATCTCTTCCAGGAGGCTTTCAATTTACATTGCCCCAATCCATCAAAGGATTCACTATCTATGGAAGCTACAACCTTATGAAATGTATTTCTTAAATAATAAGACTTGAAAGTCTAAATTACTCCTTAAACCATGGGCTATAAGATGGATGTTATGTTAGCAGGCATGAAAACAACATACATCTCTTTGGACATCTTCATCAGAGCTAGAGCTCTTGGATAACCATGTACATTGTCAATCAGCAGTAATCATTTTAAAGAAATTTTATTTTTCAGAGCAGTAGGCCTCAACAGTAGGCTTAAAATATTCAATAAACCGGCTAGGCACTGTGGCTCACACTTGTAATCCCAGCACTTTGGGAGGCCAAGGCTAGAGAATTGCTTGAGGCCAGGAGTTTGAGACCAGCCTGGACAACATGACAAGACCCTGTCTCTACAAAAAAATTTAAAATTAGCTGGACATGGTGGCACACTCCTATAGTACCAGCTACTCAGGAAGTTGAGGCTGGAGAATTCCTCAAGCCTAGGAGTTCAAGAATGCAGTAAGCTATGATTTTGCTGCTGCATTCCAGCCTGAGCAATAGGGTAAGACCTTGTCTCTAAACAAAATAAAATTCAAATTGGGAATAGTAATAAGAGAAGCTTAAAAAAAAAAAAACGAATTTGGGGGCTAGGTATGATGGGTCACACCTGTAACCCCAGCACTTTAGGAGGTGGAGGTGGATGGATCATCTAAGGTCAGGAGTTCAAGACCAGCCTGACCAACATGGAGAAACCCTGTCTCTACTAAAAATACAAAATTAGCCAGGCATGGTGACACATGCCTGTAATCCCAGCTACTCAGGAGGCTGAGGCAGGAGAATCGCTTAAATCCAGAAGGCGGAGGTTGCGGTGAGCCGAGATCACGCCGTTGCACTCCAGCCTAGGCAACAAGAATGAAACTCTGTCTCAAAAAAAAAAAAAGTGTTGGAGACCAGCCTAGGTAATATGATGAAACCCCATCTCTACAAAAAAATACAAAAATTAGCTGAGCATAGTTGCTCATGTCTGTGGTCGAGCTACTCAGGAGGGTGACTTAGGAGGAGGCTCACTTGAGTCTGGAAGGCAGAGGTTGCAGTGAACTGAAATCATGCTGTTGTATTACAGCTTGGGCAACAGATTGAGACCATGTCTCCAAAAAAAAAAAAGAAAAGAAAAGAATTTTTTGTTTCTTTGTTTGTTTGAGATGGAGTCTCGCTCTGTCACCAGGCTGGAGTGCAGTGGCGCCATCTCGGCTCACTGTAACCTCCGCCTCCCAGGTTCAAGTGATTCTCCTACCTCAGCCTCCAGAGTAGCTGGGACTACAGGTGCGCACCACCACACCCAGCTAATTTTTGTATTTTTAGTAAAGACAGGGTTTCATCATGTTGGCCAGGATGGTCCCGATTTCTTGACTTTGTGATCCACCCACCTCGGCCTCCCAAAGTGCTGGGATTACAGGTGTGAGCCACCAGGCCTGGCCTGAAACGAAAACTTAAAATCAGTAAACCATGTTGTAAGCAAATGTATAGCATCTAGGCTTTTTTATTTATTATTATTTTTTGAGACGGAATCTTGCTCTGTCATCCAGGCTGGAGTACAGTGGTGTGACCTCGGCTTACTGCAACTTCCTACACCCCCTGGGTTCAAGCAATTCTCCTGCCTCAGCCTCCCTAGTATCTGGGATTACAGGTGCCTGCCACTATGCCCAGCTTTTTGTATTTTTAGTGAAGCCATGGTTTCACCATGATGGCCAGTCTGGTCTCAAACTCCGCACCTCAGGTGATCTGCCCACCTTAGTCTCCTAAAGTACTGGGATTACAGGCCTGAGCCACCATACCCGGCCATCTAAGCTTTATTGTTCCATTTATAGAGCATGGCAGAGTACATTTAGCTAATTCTTGCTGAGTGCAGTGTTATGTGCCTATGTCTCTGCTACTCAGAAGGTTGAGGTGGGAGGATCACTTGAGGACAGAAGTTCAAGGCTGCAGTATACTATGATTTTGCTTCTGAAAACCATAGCACCATGATACTCCAGCCTGGGCAACATAGCAAGACTCCTATCTCTGTCTCTTTTTTTTTTTTTTGAGACAAGGTCTCACTCTGTTGCCTAGGCTAGAATGCAGTGGCACAATCACAGCTCACTGCAGCCTCAACCTCCTAGGCTCAAACCATCTTCCCACCTGAGCCTCCTGAGTAGCTGGGACTACAGGCACACACCACCATGCCTAGATAATTTTTGTATTTTTTGTAGAGATGAGGTCTCACCATGTTGTCCAGGCTGGTCTCAAACTCATGTTGTCCAGGCTGATTTGCCCACTCAACCTCTCAAAGTACTGGGATTACAGGCGTGAGCCATCACAGCCTCAGCTCTTAAAAAAAAAAAAAATTATTAAGGGCTCTAGGATTTTCAGAATGGTAAATGAGCACTGACTTCAATTCAAAGTCACCATCTGTACTGGCCCCTAACAAGAGAGTCAGCCTGTCCTTCAAAGCTTTGAAACCAGGCATTGATCTCTCTCTCTCTCTCTCTTTTTTTTTTTGAGATAGAGTCTTGCTCTGTTGCCCAGGCTGGAGTGCAATGGTGCAAACTTGGCTCACTGCAACTTCTGCCTCCAGGGTTCAAGTGATCCTCATGCCTCAGCCTCTAGAGTAACTGGGACCACAAGCATGTGCCACCACACCTGGCTAATTTTTCGGGTTTTGTTGTTGCTGTTTTTGAGATGGAGTCTTGCTCTGTCACCAGGCTGGAGTGCAGTGGTGTGATCTCAGCTCCCTGCAACCTCTGTCTCCTGGGTTCAAGCAATTCTCCTGTCCCAGCCTCCCAGGTAGCTGGGATTACAGGTGCACATGACCATGCCCAGCTAATTTTTCTATTTTTAGTACAGGCGGTGTTTCACCATGCTGGCCAAGCTGGTCTCAAACTCCTGACCTCGTGATCCACCTGCCTCAGTCTCCCAAAGTGCTGGGATTACAGGCGTGAGCAACTGTGTCCACTGTAACTGGCAGGTGCCTGTAGTCCCAACTACTCAGGAAGCTGATGCAAGAGAATCACTCAAACCCAAGATTGCACCAATGCACTCCAGCCTGGGTGACAGAGCGAGACTACATTAAAAAAAAAAAAATTACAATAGGAACATCAAAGATCACTGATGATAGACAGGGCACAGTGGCTCACACCTGTCATCCCAGCACTTTGGGAGGCTGGAGTAAGGGGATCATTAGAGCCCATAAATTTGAGACCAGCTTTGGCAACAAAGCAAGACTGTGTCTCTACAAAAAACTTTTCAAAAGCTAACCAGGTGTGCTGGCGGGTGCCAGTAGTCTTAGCTATTTGGGAGGCTGAAGCAGGAGGATCACTTGAGCCCACAAGTTCAAGCCTGCAGTGAGCTACGATCTTGCCATCGCACTCCAGCCTGAATGACAGAGTGAGGCCCTGTCTCAAAAAAACAAAACATCACTAATCACAGATCATAACAGATAAAATAATCATGAAAAATTTGAAATATTGCAACAATTAACCAAAATGTGCCACAGAGACACAAAGTGAGCACAGGCTATTGGAAAATTGGCACCAATAGATTTGCTCAACACAGGATTGCCACAAACTTCAATATATAAAAAAATGCGTGGCCGGACAAGGTGGCTCACGCCTGTAATCCCAGCACTTTGGGAGACCAAGGCGTATGGATCATGAGGTCAGGAGTTCAAGACCAGCCTGGCCAACATGGTAACATCTCATCTCTACTAAAAATACAAAAATTAGCCAGATGTGGTGGCATGCACCTGTAATCCCAGCTACTTGGGAGGCTGAGGCAGGAGAACTGCTTGAACCCAGGAGGCTGAGGTTGCAGTGAGCGAGATCATGCCACTGCACTCCAGCCTGTGCAACGGAGCAAAACTCCATCTCAAAAAGAAAAAGAAAAAAAACATATCTGTGGAACATAAAAAACAAGGTAGACCTACAGGGATTAGTACAATAGTATGCCAGACACCCTTATATGTGTATCACACAGCTATAGGAGCTAGTACACAGAAGGGAAGGACGACATGTGATATGCCATGTGTCCACCCCTTACCACACGCCCCCTTCTGGCTCCTTTTACTATCATATTGTTTTTTTGTTTTTTGTTACTATTACATTGTTTAGAGACAAGGGTCTCACCCTGTCACCCAAGCTGGAGTACAGTGGTATGAACATTGCTCGCTGCGACCTCAGTGTCCTGGACTCCAGCAGTCCTCCTGCCTCAGCCTCCCAAGTAGTTTGGAATACTGGTATGTACCACCACATCTGACTTATTTTTATTTAGTTTTGAAAGAACCAGGCACAGTGGCTCATGCCTGTAATCCCAGCACTTTGGAAGGCCAAGGTGGGCAAATCATGAGGTCAGGAGTTCAAGATCACCCTGGCCAACATGGTGAGTCCCCGTCTCTACTAAAAATACAAAAAATTAGCTGGGCGTAGTGGCTGGAAAGACAGCATCTTGCTATGTTGTCCAACTCCTGGTCTGGCTCGTTTTATATTAATACATGTTGTTGTTGTTTTGAGACAGAGTCTTGCTCAGTTGCCCAGACTGAAGTACAGTGGCGCTGTGGGGATCGCTCCAGCGTAGAGGCCCCCTGACCGTGCCTCCGCCATAATGTGAGCTTGAGCCCAGACACATTTCCCCCTCCTGGAGGCAGTCGAGCTATGGGAAAGCAGAAACTAAAGGATGATTCTGTAGAAGTTATTTCAGACTCTCTGACGCTAACATAATGGCC
>CAUYQU010050503.1:0-36242 GCA_963574635.1 Cheracebus regulus | reverse complement strand
ACTCTCAGTCCTCAGCACTTCCAATTGCTGTTTTCCTTGTGGGGATGGGACCAGCCGAGCCCGTCCGTCCATATACTCCGTGCCGGAAAGTGCCATGCTGGGGCACCGGCAAAACAGCCGCGCCGGCCAAAAGAGTTGCGCTGGCGACCCATGTGGCTCCTCTGCCAGGAATCTCCCGGTCTGTGGGCAACAAAAATTCGTCAGAAAGTACAGCGTCCACTCGTTCTCTGCGCTTTCACTGGGAGCTACATTCCTGAGCTGTTGCTAATCGGCCATCTTGGATCTCTCTCCTGAGTTTATTATTGGAACCACATAACAGGGCCATTGTTTGTGTCTTTAAAATTTTTGTAAATCTCTGTATGCCCTTTGCTTTTTTATTAAACATACTCCAGGTGAGCCTTGACTCTTTAGTGTAGGACAAGATTGTACACTAACACCAGCATGGATCTGCTTTTCCATTGTGTCTAAATGTGAGCCTGCTGTGAAGTTAACATTGCCAGGACAAATCTTCTACAGAAATAATTTCGATTTTTTTTCAGTATTTAGTAGTGAAAGGTATTAATACATTAAAGGTAATGCATTTCTGGTTTAATATAAATTAAGGATGTTTTCTAGTTGTGTATGAATGCCGGTAACTTAGTAAGTTTTGACAATTGTTTAGACATGTAATGTTAGGCTTAGGTTTAAAAACGTAAAGATAGTAAACTGGGTCTTTGTCATATGCCTAAAAACAAAAGAAAAGAAAAGAAAACACTCTCAGTAAACTATGCATTGATGGAACATATCTCAAAATAATAAGAGCTATTTATAACAGACCCACAACCAATATAATATTGAATGAACAAAGACTGGAAACATTCCCTTTGAAAACTGGTATAAGACAAGGATGCCCTCTCTCACCACTCCTATCCAACACAGTATTGCAAATTCTGACCAGGGCAATCAGGTAAGAGAAAGAAATAAAGGGTATTCAAATAGGAAAATAGGAAGTCAAATTGTCTCTGTTTGCAGATGACATGATTGTATATTTGGAATACCCCATCGTCTCAGGTCAAAAACTCCTTAAGCTGATAAGCAACTTCAACAAAGTCTCAGGATACAAAATCAATGTGCAAAAATCACAAGCATTCCTTTACATCAATAATAGGAAAGCAGAGAGCCAAATCATGAATGAACTCCCATTCACAACTGCTACAAAGAGAATAAAATACCTAGGAATACAGCTAATAAGGGATGTGAAGAGCCTCTTCAAGGAAAACTACAAACCACTACTCAAGGAAATAACAGAGGACAAAAACAAATGGAAAAACATTTCATCCTCATGGATAGGAAGAATCAATATCATGAAAATGGCCATACTGCCCAAAGTAATTCATAGATTCAATGCTATTCCCATAAAACTACCATTGACATTCTTTACAGAATTAGAAAAAACTACTTTAAATTTTATATGGAATCAAAGAAGACCCCATAGAGCCAAGACAATCCTAAACAGAAATAACAAAGCTGGAGCATCACACTATCTAATTTCAAACTCTACTACAAGGCTACAGTAACCAAAACAGCATGGTACTAGTACCAAAACAGACACATCGACCAATGGAACAGAACAGAGACCTCAGAAATAACACCACACATCTACAACAAACCTGACAAAAACAAGAAATGGGGAAAGGATTTCCTATTTAACAAATGGTGTTGGAAAAACTCCCTAGCCATATGCAAGAAAACTGAACTGGACCCCTTCCTTACACCTTATACAAAAATTAACTCACGAAGGATTAAAGACTTAAATGTAAAACCTATACCCATAAAAACTCTAGAAGAAAACCTAGGCAATATCATTCAGGACAAAGATATGAGCAAAGACTTCATGACAAAAATGCCAAAAGTAATTGCAACAAAAGCCAAAATTGACAAATGAAATCTAATTAAAGAGCTTCTGCACAGAAAACAAACAGACAAACAAACAACAACCAGAAAATCCCTAGAAGAAAATCTAGGCAATACCATTCAGTACATAGGCATAGGCAAGGACTTCATGACTAAAACACCAAAAGCAATGGCAACAAAAGCCAAAATAGACAAATGGGACTAATTTGTCCCATTAGTCTAATTAAACTTAAGAGCTTCTGCACAGCAATTAAACTTAAGAGCTAATTAAATTAAGAGCTTCTGCACAGCAAAAGAAACAATCATTAGAATGAACCGGCAACCAACAGAATGGGAAAAAATTTTTGCAATCTACCCATCTGATAAAGGGTTAATATTCAGAATCTACAAAGAACTAAAGCAGATTTACAAGAAAAAAACAGACAACCCCATCTAAAAGTGGGCAAAGGATATGAACAGACACTTTTCAGAAGAAGACATTTATGTGGCCAACAAACATATGAGAAACTGCTCATCATCACTGGTCATTAGAGAAATGCAAATCAAAATCATGTTGAGATACCATCTTATGCCAGTTAGAATGGCACCCATTAAAAAATCTAGAGATAACAGATGTTAGAGAGGATGTGAAGAAATAGGAACACTTTTACACTGTTGGTGGGAGTGTAAATGAGTTCAACCATTGTGGAAGACAGTGTGCTGATTCCTCAAGGATCTAGGACTAGAAATACCATTTGACTCAGCAATCTCATTATTGGGTACATACCCAAAGGATTATAAATCATTCTACTATAAAGACACATGCACACATATATTCATTGTAGCACTGTTTACAATAGCAAAGACTTGGTACCAACCCAAGTGCCCATCAATGATAGACTGGACAAAGAAACTGTGGCACATATACACCATGGAATATCATGTAGCCATAAAAAAGGATGAGTTCATGTCCTTTGCAGGGACATGGATGAATCTGGAAACCATCATTCTCAGCAAACTGACACAAGAACAGAAAGCCAAACACTGCATGCTCTCACTCATAGGTGGGTGTTGAACAATGAGAACACATGGATACATGGAGGGAAACATCATACACTGGGGTCTGTTTGCGGGTGGGTGGCTTGGGGAGGAGTAGGGGGGGGTAGGGAGGTTGGGGAGGGATAACATTGGGAGAAATGCCTGATGTAGCGGACTGGGGGATGGAGGCAGCAAACCACCATGGCATGTGCGTACCTACGTAATGATCCTGCAAGACCTGCACATGTACCCCAGAGCTTAAAGTATAATTTAAAAAACAAAAACAAACAAACAAAACTAACATCAGAGTGAACAGGCAACCTACAGAGTGGGAGAAAAATTTTACAATCTCCTCATCTGACAAAGGTCTAATATCCAGAATCTACAAGGAACTTAAACAAATTTATAAGAAAAAATAAATACCCTGATCAAAAAGTAGGCAAAAGATATGAACAAATCCTTCTCAAAATAAGACATTTAAGCAGCCAAGAAATGTGGAAAAAAGCCCAACATCACTGATCATTAGAAAAATACAAATCAAAACCACAATGAGATACCATCTCATGCCAGTCAGAATGGCAATTATAAAAAGTCAAGAAATTATAGATGCTGGTAAGTCTGTGGAGAGAGAGGAATGCTTTTACACTGTTGTTGGGAATGCGAATTAGTTCAACCACTGGGGAAGACAGTATGGTGATTTCTCCAGGATCTAGAACCAGAAATACCATTTGACCTGGCAATGCCATTACTGGATATATATCCAAAGGAATATAAATCATTCTACTATAAAGACACATGCATATGTTTATTTGTGGCATTATTCACAATAGCAGAGCCATGGAACCAACCCAAATGCCCATCAATGATAGACTGGATAAAGAAAATGTGGTACATATCTACCATGGAATACTATGCAGCCATAGAAAGGGATGAAATCATGTCCTTTATACAAAGACATGGATGAAGCTGGAAGCCATCATCCTCAGAAAACTAACACAGGAACAGAAAACCAAACACCACATGTTCTCCTTATAAGTGGGAGTTGAACAATGAGAACACATGGACACAGGGAGGAGAACAACACATACCAGGGCCTGTTGAGGGGTGGGGGGCAAGGGGTGGGAACTTAGAGGAAGGGTCAATAGGAGCAGCAAACCACCATGGCACATGTATACCTATGTAACAGGCCTGCACATTCAGCACACATATCCCAGAATTTAAAGTAAAATTAAAAAAAAAAAAAAAAAACTTGAGTAAGTTTATCCTAGAAGGTGAAAGAGTTATATACTGAAAACTATAAAACACCAATGAAAAAATTTAGGCTGACACAAGTATGTAAAGACATCATATGCTCATGGAGTGGGAGAAAGATATTATAAAATTTCCATGCAACCCAAAGTGATCCAAAGATTTAATGCAATCCCTATTAAAATTCCAATTTTCTTTTACATGAAAATAGAAAAAGCATTCCTGAAATTTATATGGAATCACAAAAACCCTGAACAGCTAAAGCGATCTTGAGCCAACAGAACAAAGCTGGAAACATCACATTCCTTAATTTCAAACTCTATTATAAAACTATTGTAATTAAAACAGCATAGTACTAGCATATAAATAGACACATTGACCAATAGGTCTGAATAAAAAGCCCAGAAAAAACCCACACATTCAAGGCCAATCAATTTTTGACAAAGGTGCTAATACACAATGGCAAAAGGACAATCTCTTCAATAAATGATGTTGGCAAAACTGAATATGTACATGCAGAAAAATAAAGTTGAACCTTTATTTTACATCATACCAAAAATCAACTCTAATTGGATTAAAGTGTAAAATGCACAACTTGAAATTATAAAACTACTAGAAGAAAACATAGGGGAGGGAAAATTCTATGTCATTGATCTGGGCAAGAATTTTTTTCATATGACTCCAAATCCACGGATAACCAAAGCAAAAATAAATAAATGGGATTGCAACAAACTAAAAAGATTTTGTGCAACAAAGAAAACAATTAACAAAGTGAAGAAATAAACCACAGACTGGGAGAAAATATTTGCAAAGTATACTCTAATAAGGGGCTAATGTCCAAAATATATAAAGGACTTGCACAATTAATTATCAAGGAAACAAATAACTAAATTCAAAAATAGGCAAAGAACCTATAAAAATTTCTGAAAAGACAACATATGAAGGACCACAATTATGTAAGAAAAAAGTACCCAACCTCTAATCATCAGAGAAATGCAAATTCAAAACACGAGAGGTTACCTCACATTGGGTACAATAGTTACTATCAAAAAGTCAGTAAATAAGAAGTGTTGGAAAAAAAGTGGAGAAAATGAAACTCTATAACATTGTTAGTGGAAATGTACATTCGTACAGCCATTATGAAAAACAGTATGGAGGTTCCTCAAAAAGCTAAAAATACAATGACCATATGATCCAGCAGTCCTACATCTAAATATATATCCAAAGGAATTGAAATTTATATATCAAAAAGAGTTGAATGGTATGCTGAAGAGATATCTGAACTTCATATCATTGCAACATTAATCACAGTAGCCAAGATATGGAAGCAGCTTAAGTGTCTATCAACATACAAATGCATAAGGAAAATATGGAAAGAAATACTCTACAGCCTTTAAAAAGCAGGAATTTCTGTCATTTGTGACAACATGGAAAAATATGGAGGAGATTATGCTAAGTAAAAGAAGCCAGGCACAGAAAGACAAATACTTCATGATCTCATTTATATTTGGAATCGAAAAAAGTTGAGCTCATGGAAGCAGAAAGAATAATGGTGGTTACCAGAGGATGGAGGTACAGGGAGTTGATGAAGAAAGGGGAGACATTGGTCAAAGGGTACAAAGTTTCAGTTAGACAGAAGAAATAAGTTTTAGTAACCTATTACATAGCATAGTGACGATAGATAATAATAATGTATTGTACATTTCAAAATTGCTAAAAGAATAAATTTTAAATATTTTCATCACAAAAAAATAAGTAGGTGAAGTGATGGCTATGTTAATGACTTTGATTGAATCCTTCTACAATGTATGCATATGTCAAAATATCACATTTTACCCCATAAATACATAAAATTATTATTTGTCAAGTAAAACTTCTAAAATAACAAAATAAAAAATAGTAACATGTGAATAGACTTAGAAGGCTATCAATAAGCCAGAATTTTTCACACTGAACATCCAGAAGGAAAGAAAAAAAGGTATCATCAGTGCATGTATAGCTAAAACTCTGAGAGAAACATTTTTCTGCTCAGACAAATCAGGAAAAAGGATTTCTGGAGCAGGGGAGAATATGAGAAATTTCAAAAAGGACCAAGTTGGAGAAGATGATAGCTGAATTTTGTGTATGAACTGACACAAGTCTAGGGTTCACCTATTAGTTAAACAAGTATAGTACAAAGCCACGAGAGCATAGCAAAGGATTTGAGAACTGAGCTATGATTTGTACCACTATCTAAGTCCCACATTAATGATTGAGTGACTCCTAAACAGGGTGGACCCCCAGCAGCATAACAAAGGTTTTGAAACTGAACCTATATGGAACCATAATCCAAAGAAAAGCAAAGGTCACAAAGAAATTTGGGGCTTGGTGGACAAGTTAATTATGTTAATGGCCATTTCATGAATATATACATATGTTGAAACACATGTAACTGTACCTTTAAAGATGTGCCCTTTAGAGTAGATATCAATCATACCTCAATAAAGGTGGGGAAAAAATTAAATGCTTTTCAATTCACCAGTCATAAAAAAATTAGAAAATGAGCCTGTAATCCCAGCACTTTGGGAGGCCAAGGTGGATGGATCACCTGAGGTCAGGAGTTCGAGACTAGCCTGACCAACATGGAGAAATCCTGTTTCTACTAAGAATACAAAATTAGCTCACTATGGTGACACATGCCCGTAATCCCAGCTACTCAGGAGGCTGAGGCAGGAGAATCATGAACCCAGGAGGTGGAGGTTGCGGTGAGCCAAGATTAAGTCATTGCACTCCAGCCTGGGCAACAAGAACTAAACTCCATCTTAAAAAGAAAGAAAGAAAGAAAGAAAGTAGATAAATAAGACCATATTATATAACACCAAAAACTATTAAATACCTAAGAAAAAATCTAACAAGAGTTTTATCAGACATTATTGCTAAAATTGATGACGTTTTTCTATGAGAAAGTAAAGGTAACATAAATAAATGGACAGATAATTTTTGTTCATGGATTGGAAGATTCAGCACTGTTAAGGTGTTTGTTCTCTTCTAATACACATAGAATCTAGAAATATAGATTCCATACAATTTCAATATAAAATCCAGTCTGTGTGTATGTATGTAAAATACAAGGTAATTTACACACACAAACAACTTAGAAATATATGTATATTATACACATATATAATATTAATAAATGGTAGCCAAAGACTTAACAGACATTACATAGAAGAAGACATCCAAATGACCAAAAAGTTATAGGTTTTATTAATCATAAGATAATTCAAATTTAAGCTACAATTATATACCAATATATAACATGGCCCAGAATATGTGAAACTAAAAAAAGATTGACAATGGAAGTGCTGGCAAGGAAGCAGGCAATGTTACTGAAACAGCCAGGATTTGGTCTAGGTCCTATTGCTCACTGTACAGAAAGCAAATCACTGAGACAAGTGTTACCAGAGAATAAGGGTTTATTTGGGTGCTGCAGCTGAAGAGATGGGAAGTCAGTCTCAAATTCATCTCCTCAATTGACTAAAATTAGAGGTTTTGTAATAGGGGAAAAGAAGCAACTATCTGTGGGAAAATAGGAATTAGGGAGGGATAAGAAAGAGGAGTTAGTCAACAGGAAGCAGGTGGTTGGTTAGGCAACTATGATGGGTGAAGTGTCTGGCTCTCACAGTCCACATACAATGATCTGGTAAGTTTCAGTTCCTTGATACTTTCTGGGAGGTCCGATGGTTGGTTTCTTGAGAAGGAAACTTGTATTAGACAAATGTAGGTTTCTCAAATTTTAAGACTGACAGAGTCAATTTCTATGTCTATTTAAAAGAAACAATAAACATCAGATCTATGGGGCAATTCGACTGGTTTCTGCAACTGACAGTCACATAAAACCACCGGTAAAATTATACATTTTGACTAGCACTTTGGAAAACTGTTTGGGATCACCTTCTAGACCTAAATACATGCCTCTGCTATGACTTAGAAATCTAATTTTTCAATATACATGTAAGGGAAATGAGGATACATATCCACTGAAAGTGTACCTATACAAGAAAAATAAAAATGTTTAGAGAAATTTTATTCATAATATTTAAAAATAAATAATAACCAAAGTGACCATCACGAGTAGAACAGTAGAACTGATAAGCAAATTGTTGTGTATTCATACAATGGAATTCTACTAGTAATAAAACATATCACACATAGGCACAGGCAAAAACTTCATGATGAAGATGCCAAAAACAATTGCCACAAAACTCAAAAATTGACCCAAAAAATTGACAAAAAGTGACAAACCTAATTAAAATAAAGAGCTTTTGCACAGCAAAAAAGAACTATTATCAGAGTTAACAGATAATCTACGGAATTGGAGAATAGACTTGCAATCTATCTGACAATGGTCTAATATTCAGCATCTACAAGGAACTTCAAGTTACAGGAAAAAAAAAAAACAACTCCATTAAAAAGTGGGAAAAAGACATGAACAGACACTTCTCAGAAGAAGACATACATGTGGCCAAAAACATATGGAAAAAAACCCTCAACATCACTGATCATTAGAGAAATGCAAAGGAAAACCACAAGATGTCATCTCACACCAGTCAGAATAGTTAGAATAGCTGCTATTAAAAAGTCAAAAAACAGCAGAGGCTGGCGAGGTTGTAGAGAAAAAGAAATGCTTTTACGCTGTTGGTGAGAATGTAAATTAGTTCAACCATTGTGGAAAAATGTGTAATGATTCCTCAAAGACCTAGAGACAGAAAGACCATTTGACCCAGAAATCCCATTACTGGGTATGTACCCAGAGGAATGTAATTCATTCTATTATAAAGACACACACACACATATGTTTATTGAAACACTATTCACAATAGCGGAGGCATGGAATCAACCTAAATGCCCATCAATGAGAGACTGGATTAAGAAAATGTGGCACATGTACACCATGGAATACCATGCTGCCATCAAAAGAAACGAGATCATGTCCTTTGCAGGGGCATGATGGAGCTGAAGGACATCCTCAGCAAACTAATACAGGAACAGAAAACAAAAACTGCATGTTCTCACTTATAAGTCAGAGTTGACTGATGAGAACACATGGACACATGGTGGGGAACAACATCCTCTAGGGCCTGTCAGAGGGTGGGTGCAGAGGAGGGAGAGCATCAAGAAAAACGTCTAAGGGATGCTGGAATTAATACCTAAGTGATGAGATGATCTGTGCAGCAAGCCACCATGGCACATGTTTACCTATGCAGCAAACCTGCATATCCTGGCCATGCACCCCTGACCTTAAAATTTTAAAAAGTATCACAAGTTTTAGGCTGAGAGAAAGGATGCAGATGCAAAGAATACATATTGCATTATTTCATTTATATGATGTCCACAAAGAGGCAAAAACAGTTTACAAAGTTAGACATCAGAATAGTGGTTTTCTTAAGGTTAAAGAATAATTATTAATACACACGAGGCATAAAGAAACCTTTGTTAGTTCTAGGAATAGTCTGTATCTGAAATTGGGTAATAACTGTATGTGTGTATGCATACATAAAAAATTAATCAAGCACTTATGACTTATGTACTTTGTGTTCTCTCTCAAATTTTTTTTAAAAAGAGGAAATTTGTAAGAGTTACTAGTTCTGATGTGTACGAATTGACTTCTAAGCTATAATTAGAATAAAAAGCAGTTCCATAAATTTAAAAATGGCAGAAATGGTATACTATTTAGGAGCATGTAGATGTAACAAGATTTTATTTTGGAAGAATAAATTTACACCTATTTGCATATGTTTTCCATATGCCTCTATGGTTCTGATACATTGATATTCACTCAGCTAGTTTCTTCCATGTAAATTTTCAAATTTCATAGTAAAAGATAGCAAAAAGAAAAAAAAAAGGTCTCTACTCCTACTCAGAGTAATCTCATGCCACAGACAAAAAGGACTTTTTAAAGAAAGCTGTTTATATAAAAGTGGTCTTCCCCTTCTCAAAGGCTAGAAATAAATTCCCAGGAATACAGGCAAAGGTTGGGGATGAAATACTGAGAAAAAGAGAGAAGTCAGACAGCCTCTGTTAAGTATGACTAATAAGAAAGGACCAAGCTGACCGACCATGGTGGCTCATGCCTCTAATCCCAGCACTTTGGGAAGCCAAGGCAAGTGGATCACTTGAGATCATGAGATCGAAACCAGCCTGGCCAACATGGCAAAACCCCGCCTCTACTAAAAATACAAAAATTGGTTGAGCCTGCTGGCACACGCCTGCAATCCCAGCTACTCAGGAGGCTGAGACATGGGAATCTCTTGAACCCAAGAGGCAGAGGTTGCAGCTAGCTGAGATCATGCCACTGCACTCCAGCCTCAGTGGCAGAGCAAGATCCTGTCTCAAAAAAAAATGAAGGGGCCAAGCTGTGAAAAAGCTGCTCTACCCTGGGCCATCACTACCCCCTACTCAAGCCAGCATCTTCTGCTATCATTGCCCTGAAGTGATGTGCATCTGAAGGAGCAGCAGGAGCCTCCAGAGAGGCACAGGTCAGGCTCTAATTGAATGAGAATAACATGCTCCTTCTCAGGGGAAGGCAGCTTCTGATGTGCATTTTCTTTTGACAGCAGATATCACCATCCTATTTGAGACCATGTGGATCACCACTCCCCATACAACTGTTCATAAGACCTCAAAAAGGCAAATGGATCTCTGGACATCTGATAGGGTAGTGACAGGAAATAAATCACTCTTGCCCTTTCTTATACTTTGGTGTGGTCAGATATAGAAAGAACTCTGGTTCCATCATAGAAAACCTCTGCAGCAAATGATGTCTCAAGAGAGAAGGATGGGGAGATGGGACAGGTGGGATGGATTTTGGTTATAAGTTCTTTAGTACTTAGGGATATATTTTAATTTTAAGCATTATAAGTGCCTCAGTACCAAGGAATTTATTTTCAATTTAAGGTATATTGCTCTGGAAACAGCTAAGCCAAAAGTTTGCATATATCCGAGAAATACAACGCATAAACGTGCTAAGCCAGTGTTCAAATATTTTGGCTGATGATTTTCTACTTTGCATCTTTCGTCATATAACTTAGGTACATCTTTCCTAAATCAACCTTCTGAGAACTGTTCCACTTTGCAGTCCTATTGGAGCTGTATCTTCAGAAATAAATGAGAGAGCTTTTCCCTCTGCAATGACTCTTTGTATCTTTGTAAACAAGTTTGGTGTTATTTGTTTTAACCATTTTGACTGAAATGTAGAACTAGAAACAAAATGACGGTGTCAAAAATATTTTATTAGTAGCTAAGTTTTTAGGGAGTCAGAAGTTACACAAGGACTTTCAACTGCAGAGAAGGTCAGGGAACCTAATGCCCACCTTGTTCAAGTGTTGACTGTACATGTGTATAACTATATTTTTTTCTAGTTAAGAAATAGTCATACATTTTCTACTTTTCTCATGAGCTTTATCTGTTAAATTTTTTTGAATGTTTCAGGTGCATTTGAAGAAAAGATATATTTGCTATTATCAGTGTATAGTGATCAGTATGTATTCAGAATATCTACTATACATTAACCTTAGATCTTCTGCAATGTAACATTTTTTGTCCACATTTCCTGTCTTATATTGAGAGTGGTATGTTAAAATCACCTTTTATTAATGTGTTGTGGTCTATTTTTTCTTATATCTCTTTTAATTTGTATTTTATATAATCAGTATATTAATTAATACATTCTTAACTATGTAATCTTCATTGCAGTATGTGGATTTTAACATTACACAACATCTTTCTTTGCCTCATTTAGTTCTGCTTTTATGTCTACTTCTTCTTTGTCTACCATCAGGATTGCAAGCCCAATAAGAAATTGCTAACAATTGCCTTGTAAATCTTTGTTCATTATTTTCCCTTTTTTGGCATTTCTGTTCTTGTTTTTATGATTGTGTTAGAATGCCTAATTCAGTTTGCAGTGTTTATTACACTTTTCATTTGCTTCGTGGTTGTTTCCTTTTTTGAGTGAACGACTTTTTATAAGAAAAGTATTTTATTCACATTATGTGAAATGTTAAAGAGGTTTCACATAAATGTGGTTTGTTTTTTTCCTATTCCTAGTTCGTGGACAAGGATTCTAGTTAGAGAGCTCCCTCTTCTGTCAGTTCTCTATGGGTGGTGATGACAGCATTAGGAAGGGCAAATGATTGTCATGTCTTTTTTCTCTTTCCTTTCTGCAGGATTCTTAAATTCCTTAAATTACTTATTTGCTTTGTTAGTCACACTTCTTTTTTTTTTTTTCAGACAGAGTCTCACTCTGACACCAGGCTGGAGTGCAGTGGTGCCATCTCAGCTCATTGCAGCCTCTGCCTCCCCGGTTCAAGCGATTCTCCTGCCTCAGCCTCCTGAGTAGCTGGGACTACAGGCGTGTGTCACCACCACGCCCAGCTAATTTTTGTATTTTGATTTTAGTAGAGACAGGGTTTCACCATGTTGGCCAGGATGGTCTCCATCTTTTGACCTTGTGATCGCCTGCCTCGGCCTCCCAAAGTGCTGAGATTACAGGCATGAACCACCACACCCTGCCAATAGTCACATTTCTAAGGAGTGTCATCCCTTCTTTATTTTCTGCTTCTCTCACATAAACCATTGCTTTCCTTTCTAAGTTTTCCACTTCTGGTCTTGTGTTTCAAGCCTTTTCCCGGTTTTGTGAATTACTAAGTCCCAAACTGTGTTAGGCATTTTGGCATTTATTGTTGAAGTTTTATCTTTCAGGGTTTATTATGTCTGTGATTCATTTATGTCCTCTTGTCTTCTCTTCTGAGTATGTTAAAGACTAATCTCCCTACCCTCCACCGCAGGTGTTCAGTGGTAGACAGAAGCAAGTGGTCTTTTACAAATTTATTTCTCTATTTATAGGTAACTTGAAGGTTGTGATACTCTGTCTCCTAGGGACATTGAAAGAGTAAGGTATTATGTGGTTTTATTTGCTTTTCTTATTGATTGTATGAATTTGGGGGAGAGAGGGGAGATATTTGGGAGTAGGCAACCATCTCTGCAATGTGAGAAACTGAGGATTTAGCTGCTATGGGATTTGTTACAGTGCCCTTTCTCTTAAATCCTTACTCTGAAATCTATTTCATACTTCAAACCAATCAAAGGTTGTATGGAAGACTTATCATATGCTCTCAATAAATAAGAATTCTAAAATGTTAACATTAGCGTCATTGTGTTCTTAATGTACATGTTTACTTTCTTGTAGCCTGTCTGTATAATTTATTTAGTGTTTTAGCAAACAGCTGTCACCTATATTGGCCAAAAAATGCAAGTCTAACCATTTTAATGTTGGAGTAATTAAAACCGTGTGTGAAAAAAATACCACACTGGATTTTACAGTATATGTGCATCATAGCTAGAAACACTTCCAAGAATACATTTAAGAAAACCTCAGTTGGCAAGTAGAAAATATCAGAAAGACTACTTAGTACTATATGGGATTGTGTTATCATAGCTCCTACAGGATGTTTGATGGCATTTTGTACCATGGTATTCGTTCTCTCTGTCATGAGATGACTCCAGCCACAGTCACTTCTGTTTATACATAGTAATATTTTGTCCATTTAAGATGCAAGTACATTTCATTTTATGGTATTCTAATTTAGAAATATAACAAATGTTTTATATATATAAACATTAAATTTAAAAAATATATAGATACACATAAATTATAAATACGTATCATATTTTTATATATTTAAATTCTAAAATATTGGACTAAAATTAGCAAGATGACAGAATAGGAATTCCTACAAACACACCTATTCAATGAAAAATTCATAGACAAATTTTCTTTGTGAGAAATTAAGAAACTAGTAGAGATTCTCCTATGCTGTTGGCGAAACTACTCATACTGAAACTTAAGGGAAATCTAAGGCACACTCCAGCCATAATTCCTACCCCCAGCACAGTGCCAAAAAACAGAAAGAAGCTCCCCAACTCTCAGCTTTGCCCTTGGCTAATAAATAATGGATTGCATGTCCAATTCCCCAGTTTTTCCGGTGGCTACTCCCAAGACTGGCTTCTCTCTAGCCTGTCTCAGTATACGGATAGAACCAAACACAGCCTGGCTGCCTGGGACCCTCAAGAACATAGGTGTGGTGTCAGCTGGCAGTTTCATAGCCCTGTAGTTTCTCTCCTTGGATCAACACAGAGTGAGTGGACCAAAACTTCAGCTCTCAGCTTCTCCTTAGGGGAAAAAGTTGAACTAAACATCTGATAATCCTTATTTTCTGGAGATTGCCTAAGGAGCTAGCTTTATTCCTGCTTATCTCAGAGTGCTGACAGGACCTGGCATATTCTAAATGCCTGGGATCTAGTAAGAAAAAAAGAAAGCCAGTTGGACTAGCATGAAGGTTGAAGAAGACTGCAAAAAAATCTCTTGCCAAATAATAACTAAAAGACAACAAAAATGTCTTTACTGATATTATAAAAAATCAACTTTAAGTCAAAAATTGCCACAAGAAAAAAAGAAGGACATTTTGTATGATAAAGGAGTCAATTCACCAGGAGGATATAACAATTTTAAACATATATGCACCCACATCAGAGTATCTAAATGTATAAATCAACCATTGACTAAACTTCAGGGAGAAATAGATAGCAATACAATAAAAGTAGGAGATTTCAGTGCTCACTTTTAATAATGGATAGAACAACCAGACATAAAGGCAACAAAGACCCAGATGACCTGATCAACACTGCAAACCAAGGCACCTACAGAAAGATACAGAAAATTCCATCCAACAGCAGCAGGTGTATATTCTTCTCAAGTGCACGTGGATCATTCTCCAGGACAGATTATATGTTAGGTCACAAAATAAGTCTTAAGAAAATTGAAGTCATATCAGGTATCCTTTACAGCATCAAGGAAATGAAAATAGAAATCAATTGCAAAAGGAAAACTAATAAATATGTGATAACTTAACGATACATTTTCAGACAACCAGTCAAAGAATAAATCAAAAGGGAAATTTTAAAACTCATTAGAATAAATGAAAGCAAAAATATAATAAAACTTATGGGATGTAGTAAAAGTAGGGCTAAAAGAAAAGTTTATAGTGATGAATGTCTCCATTAAGAAAAAAGAAAGATCTCAAACAACTCACTTTATACCTTGATATGGTTTGGGTATGTCCCCACCCAAATCTCATCTTGAATTGTAGCTCCCATAATTCCCTCATGTTGTGGGAGGGATCCATTGGGAGATAATTGAATCATAGGGGTGATTTCTCCCACACTGTTCTCTTGGTAGTGAATACGTCTTATGAGATCTGATGGTTTTATAAGGGGAAACCCCTTTGGCTTGGCTTTGATTCTTTCTTTTCTGCCACCATGTAAGACATGCCTTTCACCTTCTGCCATGGTAATGAGACCTCCAGCTACATGGAACTGTGAGTCCATTAAACCTCTTTTTCTTTATAAATTACCCAGTCTCTCAGGTATATCTTTGTCAACAGAGTGAAAATGGACTAATACATACCCCAAAAAACTAGAAAGACAAGAAAGAACAAAGTTCAAGTTTAGAAGAATAAAGGAAATAACAAAGATTAGTTCAAAAATAAAATAGTGAAGAGAAAGGAAATATAAAAAGTAAACAAAATTAAGAGTTAGTTTTTGGAAAATATAAATAAATTCACAAACCTTTAGCTAGACTAAGAAAAAAAAGAGAAGCCTCAAATAAATGAAATCAGAAATAAAGTAAGAGATGTTGCAACTGATGCCAAAGAAATACAAAATATGGTAAGAGACAACTATGAATAAGCATAGGCCAACAAATTGGATAACCTAGAAAAAATGAAAAATTTATAAAAACAAGGACCTACCAAGACTGAATTATGAAGGAATAGAAAATCTGAGTGTATCTATAACTAGAATGAAGATTGAATCAGTAATCAAGAAACTTACAACAAAAAAATTTCCAGGACAAGATGGCCTTTCTGGTGAAGTCATCAAATATTTAAGGAGAAATTAATGCTCATCTTTCTCAAGATATTATGTAAAGAATTAAAAAATAATAAATATTTTCAAATTAATTTTATGTGGTCAGCATTACCATTACACCAAAGCCTGGGAAAGATACCACAAGAAAACTATAAACCAATATCTCTAATAAGTGTAGATACAAAAATCCTCAACAAATAACTAGCAAAATTAATTCAACAGTACATGTAAAGGAGTATATGGAATACATTTAAAGGAATGCAAGAGTACATTCAAAGGAATGCAACAGTACATTTAAAGGAATTTATCCCTGGGATGCAAGGATGGCCTAACATACAAAATCAATTGATGTAATACACCACATTATTAAAATAAGGATAAATGTCACCTGAGCATCTCAATAGACTCAGAAAAATGTTTTCACAAAATTTAACACCAATTTTATGATAATAACTCCTGCCAACCTAGAATTTGAGAAAATTATTTCAACATTTTGAAGACCCTATATGTAAAGCATATAGCTAATTTCATGCTATAGAAAAAGCTAAACTTTTCCTTTGATATTAGAAACAAGGCAAGGATGTTCACATTTGTTATTTCTATTTAACCTTTGTCCTAGTTAAAGTTCTTAGTCAAGAAAAAGAAGTACTTACAGGCATCCAGATTGTAAAGAAAGAAGTAAAATGGTCCCTGTTTGCATGTGGCATGCTCCAAAGAATCCACAAAAAAACCTCCTAAGTAAAGTTGCAGGGTACAATGTCAACATGCAAAAATCTTCCCATATTCATTTGTTAGAAGACTTCATACAGTTAAAATGTTCATATTTCATGATGTGATCTACAGATTTAATGCAATTCTTATCAAGATCTCAATGGCATTTTATACAGAATTAGGAAAACAATGATACTAAAATGTACATGAAATCATAAGAAACCCTGAATAGCCAAACAAATCTTGAGCAAGAAGCAAAAGGCCAGAGGCTTCAAACTTTCTTATATCAAAATATATTACAAAATTACAATAATTGAAACAATGTGGCACTGGCATCCAGATGGACATATAGACCAATTAAACAGAATAGAGAACTTGGAAATAAACTTTTGTGAATACGGTTAAATGGTCTTTGGGTGGCAAGATTACTTAAAGGGGAAATGACAGTTTCTTCAACAAATAGTGATGGGAAAAATGAATACCCATATTGAAAGAAATAAATTGCTTATCTTACACCACACACACACACACACACACACACACACACACACACACAACTCAAAATGGCTTAAAAGACTAAATGTAAGTACTGAAAATGTAAAGCTCTTAGAAGAAAACATAGGGGAAAACCTTTTGACATTGGTTTTGGCAATGATTTCATGGATCTGACACCAAAAGCACAGGCAACAAAAGCAAGAATAGACAAGTAGGACTAGAGCAAACAAATAGCATCTTCACATCAAAGATGTGAAAGAAAAATATACTGGGCCCCTACACTCACTAAGCTAAAGGGAAAATTCAAGCTGGGAACTGCTTAGGGCAAAACTGCCCCCCATTCTATTCAAAGTCATTTCTTTGCTCACTGAAATAAATGCATATCTGACTATTTTCTTTGCAAAGACTAATCAGAAACTCAAAAGAATGCAACCACTTGTAAACTCAAAAGAATGCACCCACTTGTCTGTTACCTGTGACCTGGAAGCCCTCTCCTTGCTTCCAGTTGTTCCACTTTTGCTTTGAGTTGTCCTACCTTTCTAGACCAAACCAATAATCATTTTACATACGTTGATTGACGTTTCATGTCTCCCTAAAATGTATAAAACCAAGCTGTGCTCTGACCCACTCGGGCACACATCAGCAGGACCTTCTCAGGCTGTGTCACAGGCATGCATTTTCAACCCTGGCAAAATAAACTTTCTAAATTAACTGAGACCTGTCTCAAATTTTCCAGGGTCATGAAACAACCAATGGAATGAAAAGATAATCTACAGAATGGGAGAAAATATATCAGAAAAGAAGTCAATATCCAAAACTGTAGAGAATTCCTACAACTCAATATAAAAAAAAACACAACCCAATTAAAAAATGCATCAAAGAGTTGAATGATAATTTTTCCATAAAAAACATACCAGTAGTCAATGCATATATGAAATGGTGCTCAATATTATTAATCATCAGGGAAATGCAAATTATAACCACCAAATGTCATTTCTCACCTATAAGGATGGCTATTACCAAATGAACAAAAGACAAGTGTTGGCAAGTACCTAGGGTAATTAGGCCCCTTGAACACTTTGGTGGGAAGGAAAATTGTGCTGCTGCTATGGAAAACAGGATAGTGATTTCTCAGAAAATTAAAAATAGAACTACAGTATGATCCACCAATCCTCCTTCTGGGTAATTATGCAAAAGAATTGAAATAAGACTCTCAAAGGAATATTAGTATACTATTGTCCATTGCTATACTAGTCACAGTAGCCAACATGTACATACACATACAATAGAAATGCTGCTAGAATAAGTGAATTTAGGCCCGTTGAACAATCAAAGATACACTTAGAATAAAAATGAAATCCTAATATGTAACAATGTGAATGAACCTTGAGGACATTATGCTAAATGAAATAAGTGAGTCACAGAAGAATAAATACTGTATGATTCCACTTATATGAAGTATCTAAAGTGGTCAATATAAAATCAGAGAATAGAATGGTGGTTGCCAGGAATGGAGTGAGGAAAAAATGGGAAGTTGTTAATCTAAGGGCAAAAAGCCTCAATTATGCAAGAAGAACAAATTATAGAAATCTAAGCAATATTGTACCTATTGTTAATAATGATGTTCTGTACACTTGAAAATTTAAGAGGGTAGATCTTACATTGTGTTTTTACCTCAATAAAATAAAATTTTTAAAAATTAGCAAATAGATGCAAAGATACATATAAAAGATAACATGAACAACTGAAGTTTATAACTGGGAAATAAAACTATCTGATTTCAAACAAGGCAGAATAAAGCATTTAATAAAAGCATATGTCATATCCACTCCTTATACAAATTCTCATCAGACTAGGACTAGGAAGGAACTTTCTCAATCTAGTAAAGGGCATTTATGAAAATCCTATAGCTAAAATTAAATATAAAGGCAAAAATGTGAATATTCATGCTCTAAGATCAATAGCAAAACAAGGTGTTTTACTCACCACTTGTATTCAACTTTGTGTTGAATGTTCAGGCCACTGTGACAAGGCGATAAAAAAAAAGGCATACAGTTTTCAAAAGAAAGAGGTAAAACAGTCTTTATTCATCTATGCAGATAATCCAGTGAAATCTACAGAAATGCTGCTAAAATAAGTGAATTTAGGCAGGTTGAACAATAAAAGATACACTTATAATCAACTGTATAAATGAACATATATATACTTACAATTTTAAAAATAAAAAATTTGAAATTAGAAAATACAATGTAGAATAACATTAAAAACAATAGACTACTTTGGGAAAATCTTATAAAAACATAAAAGGCCTGGATATTAAAAACTACAAAACATTGCTGAGTGTGATTTAAGAATATTGAGATGATAGCCTAGATAAAGAAAATGTGGTACATATACATCATGGAATACTATGCAGCCATTAAAAAAGAACAAAATTATGTCCTTTGCAGCAACATGGATGGAACTAGAGGCCATTATCCTAAGTGAATTAACGCAAGAACAGAAAACCAAATACCACACGTGTCGGGTACTATGCAGATTACCAGAATGACAAAATTATCTGTACACCAAACCATTGTAATATGCAATGTACTCATATAACAAGCCTACACATGTATCACTGAACCTAAAACAAAAGTCAGAAACAAAAAAAAATAAGCATAAGCATATTGAGGTACAAGAAGCACATCTTGTTCAAGGATCAGAAGACTCTTAGAAATAAAAGGGAACTGATGGGGGAATGGTGGCTCACGCCTGTAATCCCAGCACTTTGGGAGGCCAAGGCAGGTGGATTGCTTGAGGTCAGGAGTTCAAGATCAGCCTGGTCAAAATGGTGAAACCTTGTCTTTACTAAAAATACAAAAATTAGCTGGGTGTGTTGGTGAGTATCCGTAATCCCAGCTACTGGTGAGGCTGAGGCCCAAGAATCTCTTGAACCCAGGAGGTAGAGGATGTAGTGAGCCAAGATCATGCCACTTCACTCCAGTCTGGGTGATAGAGCAAGACTTAGTCTCAAAAAAAGAAAACAAAAAGAAAAAATAAAAGGGAATTAACTATTGATACATGTATCAACATAGATGACTATAAAAACTATTATGCTGAATGAAAAATCCAGACAACAGATGTACATATTATATGTTTCTATCTATATAAAACATAGAAAGGCAAATTTATAGTAACAGAATACAGTGCAATATTCACATGGGGGGAGGAGCAAGAGGAAGGTATTATATATAGGCAAAAGGATACTTCTGAGGGTAATATGTGTTTTATATACTGCTGAAGTGATGGTTTCACAGATGCATGATATGAAAATACATCAAATGTCATACTTTAAGCATATAAAGTTGTTGTATCTCAGTTATCCTGCAACAACACTGTTAAAAATAAATAATGGCTGAAAGCTTAAACAAGCACTACATAGAAGAGGATATAAAAATGAAAAAAAAGATAAGGGGTAAGCATATTATTTATTAGGGAAATGAAAATTCAATGTACAGTTGCATGCAAATGCATAGTATCCAGAAGGTCCTTAGACTAAAATAATTCATAATACTATGTGTTGTCAAGAATGTAGAGTATAACACTCACATAAACTGCTAGTGAAATTATAAATAAACTTTATAAATAAATTGTTACAAATTTTTAAAGCATGAACTAAAGGGCCTAAATATATGACAGCTTATGACTTAGAAATTCAACTCCTAGGCATGCGCTCAAACATATGAAGCCACATGTCCCACAAGAGATATATTAAAATGTTTATAGCAATTTGACTCATAAAAGTAAAAAGTGGAAATAACTCAAATGTTGAACAATATTAGAGTGAATAAGCAAATTGTGATACATTCTTTTTTCTTTTCTTTTTTTTTTTTTGAGACAGTGTTGCTCTGTCACCAGGCTCCAGGCTGGAGTGCAGTGGCGTGATCTCGGCTCACTGCAATCTCCACCTCCTGGGTTCAAGCAATTCTCCTGCCTCAGCCTCCTGAGTAGCTGGACTACAGGCGTTTGCCACCACCCAGCTAATTTTTGTATTTTTTTTAGTAGAGGTGGGGTTTCACCATGTTGGCCAGGATGGTCTCGATCTCTTGACCTTGTGATCCGCCCGCCTCGGCTTCATACATTCTTATGAATTCTACATGACAATAAAAGGAGCTACTGCTGCACAAATATATGGATGTATCTCACAGATGTAATGCTTAGCAACAGAAACCACAAAGATCATACACGCTGAGCTTCCATTTATATGAAATTAGAGAACAGGCTAAACAAACCTATATTTTCAGAAATCAGAGTAGTGGTTTTCTTGGAACAGGGGAGGCAGTATCAATTAGCAAACAGCAGGAGAGTCTTGGTGGTGGTAGATACTCTGTATTTCAATGCGGTAGTAATTGTCTAAGTGTAGACATAGCTTAAAGATTTAAATGTAAATTTAAAATAGGTATTCTTTACTGTGTTTTCACTCAATTAAAAATATATAAAGAGGTAAGGTGTAATCAATGAAGTATTTAGTGTAAATGAGAAATTTAGTGAAGAAAAATTTCATGAGAGCAGTTTGTGGAGCAGTTCTAGTAAGGCGCCGGTCCAAATAACAGCAGGTGGGTAAGGGCTCTTGGAAGGATATTTTCAGTGACAACAAAGTGACACTCATGGGTTATATAACATAACTGAGAACTAAAAACAACACAAAAATAAACCTTTAATCTGGCAGAAGAGTTTGTTTCTTATTGTATAAGGGTTATAACAATAGAACCTCAAAGAAGGAAATATAATCCTAGCTTACTACTGGGCTCTAAAATGTCCTCTATTTGGCTGGACAGGATGGCTCATGCCTGTAATCCCAGCACTTCAGGAGGCCGATGCAGGTGGATCACTTGAGGCCAGGATTTGGAGACCAGCCTGGCCAACATGGCAAAACCCCCTGTCTACTCAAAATACAAAAATTAGGCTGGTGTGATGTGGGTGCCTGTAATCCCAGCTACTCAGGAGTCTGAGACATGAGAATCACTTGAACCAGGAAGGTGGAAGTTGCAGTGAGCCAAGACTGCATCACTGCACTCCAGCCTGGGTGACAGAGTGAGACTCCATCTCAATCAGTCAAACAATCAATCAATATGTCCTCTATTCCTGAGGTCATGATGATGAAACATATTGTAGTAGCTAACTACTATAAAGAACAAATTATCCTGAAACCTGTAAGCTTAAAACAAAACATTTCACTGCACACAATTTCTTGAGGTCAGGAATCAGGAGCAATTGTGCTAGGTGGTTCTAGCTCAGGATCTCTCATGAGGTTGCAGTCGAAATGTTGGTTGGGTTGTAGTTACCTAAGGCTTGACATTGGCTGAAGAGTTGATCCAAGGAGGCTCACGCACATGGTTGTCTGCAAGAGGCTGCAGTTCCTTGCTAGCTGTTTATAGGAGGCCTCAGTTCTTTGCCACATGGAATGCTTCAAAGAGTTGCTCATGACAAGGTTGCTGGCTTCCACCAAATCAAAAGACATGAGAAAGGGCAGAGCCGAAGACATACTGCCTTTCATAATCTAGCCTCAAAAGTGACATGCTATAACTTCTGCCTTATTCTCTTGGTCGCACTGATCAACCCTTATACAATGTAATTGATTATATCAAAAGTGTTAAATTCCAAGAAACAGGGATCATTGGGAGCATATAGGAAGCTGTTTACAATAGTCTAAACTTTAGCCCCAAAATATTTACATCCTTCCCACATACAAAATCCACACTGACTCCCAAATCTCAACCCGTTACAATGTCAGCTCAAAGTCCAGAAATTTGTCACACCCAAGCGTGGATGAGACTCATCAGGTGTAGTTCCTTAAGTTTAGCTTCTTGAGTATAATTTTTCTCCCTCTGAATGCTTGTGAAATTAACAATACTAGAGATTTTCTTCCCTTATACACTCAACATCCAAAAGAATAAACTCTATAGACATCCTTGTTCAAAAGAGGGAGGGGCATGAGAATTACAAAGGAGTCACTGATGCATACTAATTTAAAATCTAGCATAGCAAATGTTGGGACTTACTTGATTAGGACTCAGTCCTGTTTCTGCTACAAAATGACTCTTTATAACTCTTGGATCCGCCTTACAGGTTATTAGTTCTGTCCTTTGAATCATTCCTAGTTTTAAATACAAGGTAGCACTTCATTGTCGTTTTTCTACTGACATAGTCATCTCAAAAATGTTTCAGGGTTTTCTATGAACTCTATTTGTAAAAACCACATAGACAAATTCCTTTAGTCTTCTCTCTACCTGGAGCTTCTGCTGAGGTACCTGAGGGACAATGCCCTAGGGCTTTCTAGAAGCCCTATTGTTTGACCTTTATAGATCCTTCATCAGACTGAATTGAGGCATTACCTATGTTCTTTCTATGATATTTACAGGAAATTTTAGTCACACCCACACCTTCTTCTTTAGAATCATGCTTTCCTGAGAGCACCCTAGATTGGACCTTTGCTCACAATCTATTTCTCAATTTTAGCATTTTTGACATGCTAAAATTTAAGAGTCCAGGAATCTCAAAACTATCAAGTTCTGACTTCGTTTAAAAGCCCTTCCAATAGGTTATGTGTCTTCTATAGCATTGTAATATAAGTAGTACGAAGAAAGCAGACAGTATCTTCAATACTCTAACTGGAAATAACTTTAGAGCATTCTCTTAATTCATTAAGTACATTTTCTACCTTCCACAATACTACAGACAAAAGTGTTGCTAAACTTTCTGGCACTAAATAGAAAGATTTTTACTTTCTTCAGTTTCTAATGTTTTCACTTCCCTACTATAAGCCCTTAATCAAAGGTTTCAGTCTTTCCTGTCCTTTTAACCTCCATCCACTGCCTGTTTTCAAGCACTCCAAAATTTTAGTGTTTTTTTTTTTTTATATAACAGTAACTTCATTCTAGGTACCAAAATATGTATTGGTTATCTATTGCTATGTGAAACATTAATACTTAGCAACTTAAAAGAATACAGTTTACTGTTTCACACAGTTTCTGAGAATAAGGAATCCTCCAAAGCATAGCAAGATGGACCTAGCTCAGGGTCTCACATGAGGTTGCCATCAAGATGTTGGCTGGGGGCTATAATCATCTGAAGGCTTGACCAGGCCTGGAGCCCATACATGCAAAGAAGGCTCATAACATGGCTGTTGGAAATAGACTTCACTTCCTTGCTGGCTGTGCATAGAGTCTTCAGTTCCTTGCCACATGGTCCTTTCAACAAGGCTGCTCATGACATTGTAACTGGTTTTCCCCAGATCAAGTGATCTGGGAGAGGAAAAAGAAAGAAGTCATAATATCTTTGATGACCTATTCTCAGAAATGACATATCATCATTTCCACTTTTATTTATTTATTTATTTGTTTATTTGAGATGGAGTTTTACTCTCTGGAGTTTCACACTGGCTAGAGTGCAGTGGTGCAATCTCGGCTCACTGCAACATCTGCCTTCCGGTTTCAAGCATTCTCCTACCTCAGCCTCCGAGTAGCTGGCATTACAGGAGCCAACCACCTAATTTTTGTATGTTGGTATTTTTAGTAGAGATGGGTTTTCACCATGTTGGCCAGGCTGGTCTCAAACTCTTGACCTCAGGTGATCTGCCCACCTCGGCCTCCCAAAGTGTTGGGATTACAGGCATGAGCCACCGTGCCCAGCCATTTCTACTTTATTTCATTGGTCACACAGGTCAACCCAGTGTGGAAGGACATTCCACAAAGGTAGGTGCACCATAGGTGGAAATCATTGATGAACATCTTGCAACTTGGCTATAACACATGATTTGTAGATTTTCACCCTTTAAAATGAACACAGATTGATAGTAAGAGCCATAACTGTTTACACATAGCAAAATGTATAAGTACATTTACAACTGGTAAGAAGTAACCTGGAAAAGATTAAAGCAGGGAATAGAATAATGGCCTTAGAGTCTCATCTTACATATTTGGGCACGTGTTGGCAAACTATGGCCTGTGGACCAAATTTGTCTCACCATATGTTTTGCCAATAAAATTCTTTTGTAACACAGTCAAATCATTCATTTTTGTATTATTTATGTCTTCTTTAGCACTACCATGGCAGAGTAGTAGTTTCAGCAGAGAATGGCTCACAAAATTGAAAATAAATGCTCTATAGTTCTTTGAAAAAAGTTTTTCAACCCCTGGGCTAGGATATAAAGAGAAAAGTTTCAGAAAGTCAAAAATTATAGAACTAACATTTCCAGGTGTAGATAACTGAAAGGAATTATAAGGTTCCAATGAACATACTCATGAAAAGCTTTTAATAAGGGAAAGGAATACGATACAGTAGGAGAAAGATAATTCAAATAAGCAGTATGGGACCAACAGACATCTAGAAGCAAGCTCTTCAGTGTTCTTATTTGCACAAAGACATCCTTCATCTCTGGATGAAACCTGATATTTGTGTGATGAAACTTGGTTTCAGAAGAGCTGAAACTGAAATTTCCTGCAGTCTTGGTGTCCATTTGGTCACATAGCAGACACAAGATTTGTCATTATTTCAGGTGGAAGCTATCAATAAACAAATTGACCCTAGATTCCACTGAGGGATTTTGAACTTTAAAGAGCTCACTATAAACCATTAGTTAGCTAGTTAGCCAGTTAGCCTAACTAATGGTTTATAGTGAGTTCTGACCATATCATGGCCAAGAGTCAAAAATAGACACCAAGGCATCTCTGGAAATAAACAAAGAGCTGTCCCATTTCAGCTATAAAATAACTCACTTTCCTATGCATGCGTTATGAGAATTAGATGTCACTAACTGATATGGCTTGGCTGTGTCCCCACCCAAATCTCCTCTTGAATTGTAATGCCCATAATCCTCACATTTTGTGAGAGTGAGGAGTGGTAGTGGGAGTGATGGTGAGTGAGTTCTCACTAGATCTGATTATTTAATAAGGGGCTTTTTCCCCTTTTACTCAGAGCTTCTCCTTGCTGCTGCCATGTGAAGAAGGAAGTGTTTTCTTTCCTTTCTGCCATTATTGTAAGTTGCCTGAGGCTTCTCCATCCCTGAAGAACTGTGAGTCAATTAAACCTCTTTATTTTATAAATTACCTAGTCTTTGGTATATTTTTATTAGAGCATGAGAACAAACTAATACACTAACATTGTGGGTGAGCAACAGCTATCTGAGCCAGTGGCTTTGAGGTAAAAGAATTTACCAAGACAGTTGTAGGTAAGAAAGGCAGATTCATTAAAGAAAAGTAGGAAAATATGTTTTCAGGGAGGCAATAGGCAACATCAGTAGAAGAAAAGCTGACTGCAAAGAAACAAAGGCCTGCTGGGGATTTTATGGAATAGTGTTTATGCTGTATGCTGCAGAGGGCTTTGTACAGTACTGATAATGCCAAGGTTGCAGTGAGTTGACTTGCAGGTGTCTGGTGATACTTAAGCACATGGCCCACATCCTGGACCATGAAGAAAGGTAGACTAATAGCTTGTCTGCTTTCTTTTTCTGCTTTCCCCTGCTCCCACGAGCCTGACTCCTTTTCCCTAATAAGGACTTCACAACTAATGGAGGAACAAAGAATTAATATACTGGAGAAGCCAGAAAATAATTACTTATCCTAGCATATGTCAATTAAGGAGCCAAAAGGCAGTGTTTAAATTATATAAACTGGCTGGGCACAGTGTGGCTTATGCCTGTTATCCCAGCACTTTGGGAGGCCAAGGAAGGCAGAACCCTCGAGCTCAGGAGTTCAAGACCAGCCTGGGCAACACAGAGAAACCCCATCTCTACAAATGATATGAAAAATTAGCTGAGCATGGTGGCTAGCACCTTAGTCCCAAGTACTCAGAAGGCTGAGGTAGGAGGATCACCTGAGCCCAGGAAGTCAAATCAGCAGTGAACCATAGTTGTATCATTGTGCTACAGCCCAGGCAATGGGAATGAAACCCTATCTCGATAAATAAATAAATAAAATGACATAAACTGGGAAGTAACAGTTGTAACATATTTTTAGGATTATGTGGGTACAGTAGATATAACTCTAAAGTGGTTTCTAACTGGTACTCCTGTGGCCTAGTGTACATCTGCATCATCCCTTCCCCTTTAGTTTGAGTAGGATTTGGGATTATGATGGGATGTTACTCCGTGTTTAGATTACACTAAATGACAAAGATGAGGCAATTTTTCACATGCAATTAAGGTTCCAAATCATTCCCTTTTTTTTTTTTTTTTTTTTTTGAGTAGTCTTGCTCTGTTATCCAGGTTGAAGTGCAGTGGTGCACTCGGCTCACTGCAACCTCCGCCTCCCGGGTTCAAGCGATCCTCTCGCCTCAGCTTCCCAAATAGCTGGGATTATAGGTGTGCATTACTATGCCCAGCTAATTTTCATATTTTTAGTAGAGACAGGTTTCAACATGTTGGCCAGGCTGGTATCAAACTCCTGACCTCAAGTGATCTGCCCACCTTGGCCTCCAAAAGTGCTGGGATTACAGGCATAAACCACCACACCCAGTCCAAATTCTTCCATCTTAAGTCAATCAAAATGATTTTTTTTTTCATTACAACAATGATGAAAATAGACCAGCTTTGATTCATAACAGAGAAAAACACTCTAAGTGTTAAAACAGAAGACAATGCCTCATGAGAGGAGGTCAGGGAGATAGAAGAATTAACACAAAAAATATCAATAACCATTACATGCTTGCTTATATTATTTTAAATTTTTTAATTAAAAAATATATAAATTTGTAATCACACAGACAACAAAACCAAAATATTACAAATCTCCAGAAAGTGCAATTCATAATAAGCTGTCTTAGTTCAAATTAAACATATGAAAGCTATTATATTTCATCCTATATCTTTTGTAAATTGACCGAAGTGAATTTTTCCTAAATCAGTCTTCATACAAGAATGTGAAGAGGGCCAGGGATGGTGTTTTGCACCTGTAATCCCAGCACTTTGGGAGACCAACGTGGGAGAATCATTCGAGGCCACGAGTTCAAGACCAGCCTGGGCAACGTGGCAGGACCTTGTCTTCACAAAAAATTAAAAAATAAAAATTAGCTGGGTGTAGTGGCATGGCACCTGTAGTCCTAGCTACTTGGGAGATTGAGTCAGGAGGATCACTTGAGCCCAGGAGTTGAGGTTGTAATGAGCTACGATCTTGCCACTGCACTCCAGCCTAGGCAGTGTGAGTAAAATTTTATTTTGTAAATTTTATTTGATGTGAATTAAATTTTATTTAAATTTCCGCTGAGAATTAGCAAGAATGTAAATAAAGTTACATAAATCTGCAATAAAACTACATCAAATTTAATATTAAATATATACATCAAATCAAAATACAAAATTCTTTATATTAACTTTATAATTTCAAATGTAGATGTACAAATTTCATCAATTGTAAAACACATTGTTTCACATATATGACAATTGTATAAGACACTGTTTGAAACATTTATAGATTCCAAAAGTAGACAATAAGTAATAATATAACAGGTAAATGTATCATTATTAGTAATGTTGGGTCTCTACTCTCCACCTTCTCTGCCCCAAGAAACATTTAAATGATCTGTTGCTTACAGATAAAACGATTTTTAATTTCACAGGGTTCATCTACAGCATTTCCCTTTGGATTATACGCTATGCAGTTCTTTTGATTAGAAGTTTCAATCAATGGAAATCTGTAATGAAGAACAAAATGTTAACATATGGAAAAAGGAAGTGAGAAAGATCAGGGAAGTTTTCCATTAAATGATGTAACCTTTAAAAGCATTTGAGTGAGATATTAACATATCAAGTCCTTTTTTCTCATTCAGTAATCACAATTTTCATGAGTCTCTAGTATAATGCTGCAAAATACCCAGTTGTTTTCTCACTGATCAATATCATTGAGGCTAGGGATTTTTCCTTGTTGTTTTTCTTTTGTCATTATGGTTTCAATGTGTGATATGCTTTACGTCTATTTTGTTTAAGATGTATTATCTGATCTCCTCTAGGGAAACAGAAACAAGCCAGAACATAAACTTTGTCCCTGTGTGATGTTGCAAATCTCATGTTTATAAATGAAAGGGGGTTCAGAAAGTACACATATATAGAAAATAAGTCTACAGTATACAAAACATAGGAGGATGCTGAGAATATTGGAATCTACCAGAATAAATAAAATAATGGATATACTGTTTTATCTGGACTGCCTCTGTGTATATGAGTATCTGTACATGCACATATACTGCCAAGTGCTTGTACTAAGGAAAAAAAAAGCATACATTAAAAGTTCTTTTATGGCCACAAGTACACTAACTTTATGTCACTTGAGCATAAACTTGGATGTTCTAGGCAGATCTAAAATTGTTATTTTGTTGTACCTTTTCCTTTTTCTGTATTTTTATGCCCTAGACAAGGTTATTTCAGCTACACTGCTCCTAGATGTTACCTTTGCTAGTCACATCTAAGGACAAATTCATAAAGAGCAAAAAAGGTAATGATTGGCAGAAACTTACAGATCCTGGGAGAGTACAGAGCCACTCTCCCATAACCAGGCATTTTGTTCTTCACTATAAGAGAGTCCAATCCAGTAAAATTGTTGACTGGAGCTCATAAAATCCTGCTTCAAGTAAAAGACAATCACATTAATCTAATTTTAATCTACTCTGGGAATAACAGATTTTGAAGGAAAGTCAGTGTTCAGAATAAGACTCAGACTGTCCATCACACAAAAGGTATAGTCACATGACCCAAAAGTTCTTATTTATCTGGCCCATTCATATATGGATAAAAAATACCACAAAATCTTACTTCTTGAAGAATTAAAAACCTTATAAAAGGAGATAGAGTTTTCATGTAACACTTTCTTTACAGGAGATCAATTAAATTTGATTCCAAAATAATGGTATTCTGCACGATGAATCTCATGAGTATAATCTACTCAACCTATAATCAGCACAGGTGCTGCACGCAGCTGGAGATTTTTTTTCACTTTTTCTTATGAATTGGGCAATTAGGGCCATGCATGGTAGTTCACACCTGTAATCCTACCACTTTGGGAGGCAGAGGCAGGTGGATCACCCAAGATCAGGAGTTCAAGACCAGCCTGGCCAACATGGCAAAACCCCGTCTCTGCTAAAAATACTGGTGGCATGCACCTATCATCCCAGCTACTCAGGAGGCTGAGACAGTAGAATTGCTTGAACCCAAGAGGCAGAGGTTGTAGTGAGCAGAGATCGTGCCAGTGCACTCCAGCCTGGGCAACAGAGTGAAACTCTGTCTCAAAAAAAAAAAAAAGAAAAAATTTAGTAATTTTTCTTACCATATTTTCCGTACTAGCTTATATGCCAGAAAGACGACAAAAACTATAAAATTATTTAAAAAAAAGAAATTTAGTTAAAAGAGCTAAAAATCACATTTAGCTGGTTCTTTAAATAAAATGGGTAAATATAATGACCTATTATCTAAAATGGGCAAATATAATGACTTTGAATTCTTCCTGAAAAGTTTCTTTCACTTTATTTGGCTCCTATCTTGATTTGTATTCCTATGATATAAATCATCAAGAAATTTAATATAGATTTTACAATGACTACTTTAAGGTACACAGAATCAATAACTCAATTCCAATATAACCATCCACTTATGATCTGATTAATGACTTAAAGTACTTAACTTGTTTAAATAGTATATTTTTCTAGATCAAAGAAAATATAGAAAATCAGACTTAGTACATGCCAGTTCATCTCTGCTTTGAAGCTGAAGAAGACTGGATTTCTGAGAAGCACAGAGATGCCTACTTTCATTCCAAGTTTTAGATTCACTGGAAATGAAGTAACAGTTGCACCGGTAACCAATCCATTTTTCCTGGCAAGAACAGCAGTCAGAGGCTGACAGAAAAGATAAAACATAACTAATGACATAGAAGATGACATTTTCTTCAATGCCATTTCATTATTCAAAAATTATTTGCTGTTTATTCTTTTAACATTCTTTCAGAATCTACTGTATATACCACAGTTCAGGGGCCATTAATGTGAACTAATTAGTCATGAACATGATGCTTTTTCCTCATGGAGATTATATTCTAGAGATAGAACCAGAATTATATAATTTTCAGTAATTTATTGATGATACTTAATGATGATTTAGGTAAGGACACAAACACAATTAAGTATGTTAAAACCGCATGTAGTGGAGTGTAAGATTAGGGGCAGTTAGAAGAACATTTTTTGAGGAAGTAACTCAAAACTAAGTACTGTAGCATAAATAGAAGTTAACTAGATGAAAGAGACTGAAAGGAGGAAAACATTTTAGCATGTTTTCTGAGTCAGAAAAGAATATGGCACTGGTCAGGAGTGGTGGCTCATGCCTGTAGTCCCAGAACTTTGGGAGGCTGAGGTGGGCAGATCACTTGAGATCAGGAGTTCGAGACCAGCCTGACCAACATGGAGAAATCCTGTCCCTACTAAAAATACAAAAAAAGATCAGCTGGGTGTGGTGGCACATGCCTGTAATCCCAGCTACTCAGGAGGCTGAGGCAGGAGAATCACTGGAACCCAGGAGGTGGAGCTTGTGGTGAGCTGAGACTGCATGCACCATTGCACTCAAGCCTGGGTAACAAGAGTGAAACTCTGTCTCAAAAAAAAAAAAAGAAAGAAAAAAAACAGTGGGGTTGCGGGGAATATGGTACATTTGGAGAATTTTGATATATGTTTGAAAGGGAATATAAATAAGCCAGTTATCTGGAGTCTTAATTATATAGTTTATCAATAATAGTGTTTTCAACATTTGTTATCCACAGTAATAAAAAGCATGACATAGCATAGGCATTCAAATCTTTGCCATATAAGTGGTGCTGAAGATGTTGCACCATTTATTTATTTATTTATTTATTTTTGAGACAGAGTCTTGCTATGTTGCCCAGATTGGAGTGCAGAGGTGCCATCTCAGCTCACTGCAACCTCTGCCTTCCAGGTTCAAGCAATTCTCTATGCCTCAGCCTCCTGAGTAACTGAGACTACAGGTGTGTGCCACCATGCCTGGCTAATTTTTGTATTTTTAGTAGAGATGGGGTTTCACTATGTTGGCCAGGCTGGTCTCAAACTTCTGACCTCAAGTAATATGCCTATCTCCAGCCTTCCAAAATGCTTGGATTACAGGCATGAGCCACTGTGCCCAGCCAAGATGTTACATTGAAAATGAAGCACTATATAATCACAGAAGATGTTGAGACAACTTGGGGTGCATTTGGAAAAAAATATATTTAGAAAATCTAGGCTGGGTGCGGTGGCTCTGTCAGGCAGAGTGGCTAATGCCCATAGTCCCGGCACTTTGGGAGGCCGGGGAGGGTGGATCACCTAAGGTCAGGAGTTCGAGACCAGCTTGGCCAACATAGCGAAACCTCCTCTCTACTAAAAATACAAAAATTATCCAGGCATGGTGGTGGGTACTTGTAGTTCCACCTACGCAGGAGGCTGAGGCAGGAGAATCTCTTGAACCCGGGAGGAGGAGATGGCAGTGAGCTGAGATCACACCACTGCACTCCAACCTGGGAGACAAGAGCAAAACTCCATCTCTAAAAATAAAAGAAAGAAAGAAAATTGGACTTTGAGCTGGCTTTCATTGGATATATAAGGTTTAGAAATCTGTGCACTATATTCTACATCATTTAAGAATCAAAAGGAAAAGTAATGAGATGCAAACGTATAGGTTATAAGCAGATAATGAGAATTAACTGTAATATTTCCCGTGGTTTATTTTTTGTTACCTAATGATGAGCACTCATATATTTTTCATTTCAGATACCATTTTCCTAATTAGTTAAATGTATAAATGATGCACATTCAATGTAATTTAATCATGTTTACATTAGAGAACAGTAAAATGAGACTAACCTACACTAGTAGGCAAATTTCTATTACTAAGTATAATATTCTGTCATGCTTCTGTGTGTGTAAAACAATAAACTGCTTATTTAATCCTTTACCAATGCTAAGTTTTCCAAAAAATTTGACTTACCTTTCTGGAGTTCTATGTTGGCTCCTGGAGTAAACGCTGACTCAATACTCAGTTTAGTGAAAGCTATAAGAAATGATTAGAAATTTGTTTAATTAGATATGGGTTTCTGAAATATTAACATATTGACATTAGTAAGATGAAGCCTTTATTATTAAATGATGTCATCACAGTTTTGATTTTTATGGAGACTTGCTTAGAAGAACTTACAATTTTTTAACAAAATTCCCAGTATAGCCGTCAACGAAAGGCATATTATTCCTAAGATCCCAGAAATCAACCTCCAGAAAGTGGCCTTAAACACTGTAAGAAAGACAGAGAGGGTAACGACTTAAAGAACAAGCACAGAAGCTGAATTCTTAAAAGCAGAAACTAGTGAGAAAGAATCCAAAACATTCTTTCATTTGATAACGGAGTCAGCTTGCCAATAAAACACTGAAAAATGAAGACTTTCCAATCAGGACTTCACCCAATACCAACATTTTAATGTGATGTATCTTATTCTTCAGGGAGATTATTCAAACATTTTCTTCTCTATCAGCTCTGTCTCAGTAAAGTGAATTTACCATTTATGTTTTAAACTAGCAGAGAAGCTTAAAGATCTGGAGGAAGAAGATATTAACAGGCACCAAGATGTGTTTTACGGACTTACATAACAGCCATTTATTTTTATTCTCTCAACAAAATCACAAGATAAATAGTATGATTCTCATTAACATAAAAAGTAAATTTAAAACATTGCATCATTAATATTTGGCACTTTCTATATCTATACTAGAATTCTGTTGCTCACAATTTAACCAGGTTAAAGTTCAGTTCTCATTCAGAATGTAGAGGTAGCCCTGCCAGAAGCCACTCTTTAAACCTGTTGTAAAAGCTTCATGAAATCATTTCTAAGTTAAACAATGAAGAATCAGGAAAATAAAATGAATGCGGAAAGTGCTAATGCATGAAAAGCCTAAAAATATCCTCTGTTAATCATGTCCTTTTCTCTTAAAGCACTACCCCCAAATTAGCCAATCCAAGAAATAGCTTTTCTGGTTATTTTTAATTTGGTGATTGAAATCACAAATACCTGCCATGAGAAGTTATGTTCCAAGAGCGATGTAGAGAAGGCACGATGTGTACTTGTTTAGAGAGAACAGCGTTGAATTGTTGTAGCTGAGTTGGAGTTGAAAGACTCTGAAAGTTGAGTATGAAGAAATTTAGCAAAAAAAAAACGGAATGAAAAATTGTGTATTTAAATGATGTTTTTGAATTATCTATTGATGAGACATGTATTATAGCACAAATAAGAAACAGTAAAATCACAAGCTTCTAACATGTTCCAGGAACCACAATACAGGAAATTCTCACAGTACTTTTGTAATATTAACACTGTGGTAAGCACTAAAGAAGGTGAGAAGAGGTGAGAGGGAGTTTTGTTGTTGTTTTGTTTTTAATATTTGAAAATAGAATTCATTTTAAAGAGTTATCTGGAAAATGAAGGAAATGATTGGCAAACCAAAGGTAAATTTACTTAGTGTAATAAAATTACTCACAGAATTTTCTTTTAATAATAACAAACATTTATTACTTACCTTGTACTTGAATTGTACACAATTTAAAGAACTTGACATATGTTAGCTCATTTATTTCTGTAAATGGTTTGATAGTAAAGATACATAAATATCCTCAAACTGTCAGTGAGAAAATTGAGGCATATAGAGCTAAGTAATTTGCCCAACGTCACGTAAAGTGGGATTTCCCTGTCTCATGCTGTTCTTCTGATCCCTACCTAATTATCCTGGTCACAACAGGCAAAGTTCAAAAAGGTAGAACTGGATGAGTCTCCCACTTGAATGCCTCATTCACGTTAGCCCTAAAACCTTTGATCAACACCTCACTTTTCATTTCCTTAAAGTTCTTTGAACATGAATTCAGCTGCTTTATTTTCTTTATTTTTACTAATACATTAGTTATTATATTGTTTAGTGTGTTATCTAATTCAGATACTATACTGCTACTTCAATGTGCACTTTTTTGTCTACAGAAGAGTAACCTTGTTAAAAGGAATATCAATGTGTAACAGGTCAAATTTCCAATGTGGAACACATTGGCTATAATAAGAATCTTCAAATGGCAGATTTCAATCCATGACTTAGTATCTGGAAATACAATCTACCTTGCATCCTCATACAAAAGCAGACACTCAAATAAACTTTTGTGTATTATATTGTGTATATTGTTTATGTTCAAGCATTATAATATTACTATAGATAAACCTTTTTGTAAAAGATGGGTTTTCAACCAACAGAAAAAAAAAAAAAACAAACAAAGACTACTTTGATTTCTCAGTTTTTATGAGGTCAAAAGCTTTCCATCTTTTCAGTTTGCATTGTGTGTATAGAGCTAGTTTCATTGTACCACCAAATTTGTTGAAATATAAATCCTTACTGAAGAACATAAGCATAAAAGCAACTTCATCCAGAATTTATGCAAATCTTAGTTGAAGTGATTTATTTAAAAATCCTTTGCTTACTTGAAATCTATTCATTTTCAGTTGTAGTGTTAGAAAAAGCTAATCTAGAAGAAACCTATCTGATATTGATTATTTTTCCCCCATGTAAAATTGCCTTAAAATACAGGAGTTTAGGCGTTTGATTTTAGTTTTTCTCTTGAAATAGTACAAATTTATGACAGACTGTGCAATAGGGATTATTACTACACTTTCATTACTAACAGAACCACCTTTATTTGGAAGTTATTCTAAGTTTTTAGAACCATGTTTGGTGAGAATACATCCATCAATCATTGCCTTTTTTTTTCTTCTTAGTTCACTGACTTAGAAATAAAAATCCAACAAATGCAAGTTTAATTCAAGAAATCCAGGCTTAAATAAGATCTCTAAACACACACACACACACACACACACACACACACA
>CAUYQU010050502.1:0-18217 GCA_963574635.1 Cheracebus regulus | reverse complement strand
CTAAAAATACAAAATTAGCCAGGCATGATGGCGCATGCCTGTAATCCCAGCTAACTTGGGAGGCTGAGGCAGGAGAATCATTTGAACCCGGGAGGTGGAGGTTGTGGTGAGCCAAGATCATGCCATTGCACTCCAGCCTGGGCAACAAGAATGAAACTCTGTCTCAAAAAATAAAAAGAAAAAATCTACAATTGAATGATTATCAGCTATAGTCACCCTGTTAAAATTATAAACATAAAAAATTATCCTGCTTAGTTAAAAAGTGAAATGCACAAAACATTGCAGGACGAGATGAAATTGGGAAAACAGAGTTTGGACCATGGAAGATATTTAGTACAACACTGTGTTGGAGTTGATCTCTGAAGCAATAGGGAGCCACTGAAGGTTTTTGAGCAGAGGAGTGACATGAGTTGAACTGTAACTACAGAAGATTCATTTGGAAACAGAATGTAAAATTAATTGGTGGATGCACACGCACTCATATGCACACAGGTGCACACAATCAAAAACACACTCATTCTAAGAGAAATTGTTTTAGAAAAACAATAAACTTGAGTAAATGGCATGATCTTAAATGGGGTCAAGGTGAATGACAGTGTATCTTTGCTGTCATTGTCACTTTCAGCATAATGACTTCTGGGGCTATTTTGGTTGATTATGCAATACGTGCAAGAGCACAGTTGCTTCAGCATTTTTCTTTCTAAATGTCTTTAATGGCTAGCTGGCAGTGGAGAACTGAGTAAACCCTAGACAAAAGTGTACAATTCTAAGGAGTTTTAAAAATAAATAAAACGTTACAAAAGATGATGGAATAAGGGTGTGTGAATTTTATTAGGGAATTCAGCATCATGCAGAGACAAAGGGAATGCTTACTCACTGTTGACAGGAGTATAAATGAGTTCAACCATTGTAGAAGACAGTGTGGCAATTCCTCAAAGACTTAAAAACAGAACTACCATCTGACTCAGCAATCCCATTACTGGGTATGTACCCAAAGGAATATAAATCGTTCTATTATAAAGACACATGCACATATATGTTCATTGCAGCACTATCACAACACAAAAGATGTGGAAACAACCTAAATGCCCATCAATGATAGACTGGATTTAAAAAATGTAATAATATCCCCCCATGGAATACTATGCAGCCATAAAAAAGAACATGATCATGTCCTTTGCAGGGACATGGGAGGAGCTGGAGGCCATTAACTTTAGCCAACTAATGCAGGAACAAAAAACCAAATACCATATGGTCTCACTTATAAATGGGAAATGAGTTATGAGAATACATGGACACATAAAAATGAACAGACACTTGAAGGTCTACTTGAAGGGAGACCTTCTTCTTGAGGGTAGCGGATGGGAAGTCAGAGAGGATTAGGAAAAATAACTAGTGGGTACTAGGGTTAATACCTGGGTGATGCAATAAACTATACAACAAATCCCCACGACACAAGTGTACCTATGTAACATACCTGCACATGTGCCCCCGGACTTAAAAGTCAAAAAAAAAAAAAAAGAAACTCAACATTAAAGATTGTTTTAATTTGGATGGGGAAAAGAGATTTGGCTAGCATCCCTGCTGAAAGTGAATGTATTGCTCCTTTGGCTGAGGGGCCATTTTAATAGATTCAGAAAAATAAAATACAATATGGGGAGGGAGAGCATCAGGATAAACAGCTAGTGCATACAGGGTTTAATACCTAGGTGATGCGTTGATAGGCGCAGCAAACCACTGGGGCACACATTTACCTATGTAACAGCCTGCATGTCCTGCACATGTATCCTGGGACTTAAAATTAAATTAAAAAATAAAAAAGAAAAATAGATAAATCAATCAACAAATAAAATACATAAAAAAATGACACCTGTGCTTTCTGTTAAATACCTCGACCCCTCATGCTCCTTTCTCAAAGCTCCTACAAATATCACATCTACTCATGGTAGGCAGATGTCAGGGGTACACTTTGGGTTGCACACATCCTTATGACTTCTTCACCTAAGTTTTACTACAGCCTTCTAAGGGGTCCTGTTGCTTCTGGTTTCCTATACCTTCCATCCATCCTACATACTGCTCTTAGCAATATCTTCATAAACCAGAGTTTCTCAGCCAAAGGTGATTTTCTTCCCAGGAAACATTAGTCAGTATCTGGGGACATTGTTGTTAGTCAAAATGAGAGAGGAAGACACTGCTGGCATCTCATGAGTGGCAGCCGGGGAAGCTAGTAAGCATCCTAAAATGCACAGGGCAGTATCCCACAGCAAAAGGATTCTGGCTAAAATGTCAACAGTGCTGACACTCCCAGCCCCTGTCCTAAGCAGATGTTGCCATGTTGATTATATCGATTTAACCGCCTTTCAAAATTCACAGCTGTAACCGATGTCAAGTTCAAAGCCTTAGACTGACTTTCCAAATCCATATAATCTGGTCTCATCAACTTCTCTGACTCATCAACTTCTCTGGAGCAGTGGGACTCTGCTCTTGAAAGGTCAGGGGTTCCAGGTGACCTTGGGCACACCTGCCTTCTTCTGCCTCAGTCCTCTTACCCACCCTCTTCCCCTTTTTGGACCATCCTTTCTTTCTGAATATCATATTTTCATTGTTGTTGTTGTTGTTCTAGATAATAGACTACTATATGGAAATAATCCTACTTTCTTTTTTCCCATTTTATTATTTATTTATTTATAATACTTTAAGTTCTGGGACACAAGTGCAGAACGTGCAGGTTTGTTACATAGGTATATATGTGCCATGGTGGTTTGCTGCACCTGACAATCCATCGTCGGGGTTTTAAGCATTAGGTATTTGTCCTAAGTCTCTCCTTCCCCTTGCCTCTCACCCTCCGACAGGCCCCGGTGCATGATGTTCCCCCCTCTGTGTCCATGTGTTTTCATTGTTAAACTCTCACTTATGAGTGAGAACCTGTGGTGTTTGGTTTTTTGTTCCTGTGTTAGTTTGCTGAGAATGGGGGTTTCCAGCTTCATCCATGTCCCTGCAAAGGACATGAACTCATTCTTTTTTATGGCTTCATAGTACTCCATGGTATATATTTGCCACATTTTCTTTACCCAGTCTATCATACTTCCAGGTTGACTGTAGGTGCCACTTCTCTGTGGACTTGGAAGCTGACATGATTGCTAACTTTATAGGAAACTGAAAAGTACATTCCTCCCCTATTGGCACACATCTGCATCCATATATATGAGGAGTGGCTCTCTTTGGTCTTATAGTCAAAATCATCATGCATTCACTCATCTCACACATTATTCTCACCACAGCTACAGCTTCACACTAACTTGCATTTCTTCCACTCTCCTCCTGTCCTGCGCCCATCCACATCTCATCTGTCCTGCCAGGACCATGGAGAAAGGGGCCCCAAGTGAACCTGCCTACTGCTGCATCTCAGCTACCCACAGAGTTTTCCCATGGCTGGGAATGGAGGCTCTGAGGCTCGGTCTTCATTGTGTGCTATTGACAGGTAGATGTCAAAGCAAAGGGGGTTATTAAACCAAAAAGTGTTGATATGGAAATGGTCCCAGGTTCTCCCCATCTTCTGATACACAGATTTTCTGTTCTGTTTATCTCCCTCCCCAGCCTGCTGAGCTGACAAACAGGTCCCTGGACATATCTGATGCTGAAGTTTTAGAATGACATCAAAGGAAGGGGTGGGAGAGATGGCAGGAAAAAGAGAAGAAATAGGAGGATTTACTGAAGAAAGGCCCAAACCGTATATGTTATAATAATCTTGGAAATGAAGGGAGAGAATCTGAATGGGTCAAGGGTAGACAGCGGGGGTGGGCATGGGGGGAAGCCAATAGAAGGTTGAAGCACCATATAAATCCCAAAGAACAGGGCAGGAAAGAGGACATGAGAAGTGCTGCTAAATATAATAAACTGAATTTCCTTTTATATGTATTTTTTTCAGAAGAAAGAAGTACACACTTTTAATTTTAAAATAGGTTTTTCAAAATGTTTGAAAATTTTTTTAAATGTTCAATTTTAACGTTTATTATTGCTTTCCCTCATTGAATGGAATTTCATACAGGGACTAGATTGTATTACTCAAGGGTTTATGAGGGTTGCACAGATATTAAAATGTCCTCTTCTCATAGAAAAAGAAACCAACATTAAGAATACTTAGTCCCCTTACCCAAGATCCAATGACCTTGGGATCAAGCTTCCAACTCAGCCAGGGCGATTACCAATCCCAAATCCTTAAGCACTCTACTACTCTGCCTTTGAAAAGAAAATATTTAATTTCACATTGGCTTTTAATGACACAGAAAGCTCTTATTTCCCATCTCAGGGCTGTAAATTCTCTTTAATCATTCCCACAATTTTGATAAAAACAATCACTTCTGTAGACAGATATTTAGATTGTTGATAAACAATTGCTTATTTAGAGAGAGAAAAGTTCTCCCTGAATACATCTGTTTAGTTCACCTGCATCCAGGCTCGCTGCATCATAAGCTATACAGGAGGTAACATCTGATTGCCTCGCTTATGAGTAGATATCCGATAAATGCTATTCACGAGGGTGCTTACAAATGCACGGGCCCACACACCTCCATCAAGCAAGGCAACCTAAAATTCTCGCAGGAATGCCTTGATCCTAGGTTTGTCTTTCCATTATGTCACATAGGCTGTAGCACAGAGAGCTAAAGTCCCCTGGTGTATGTTTGTCACGGAACCTTTCTTCCCTGGTTCTTTATGAGGGTTCTGTCCTACTCGAGTTGAGGAGAAAAATAACCCATTTATATTCTCTGCACTGCTCTTTGGGTTTTATTCCAATTGCCATCGTGACAGGGCTGCTCCAAAGAGGAATACCAATGCAAGCAAGGAGTTAAGTGCACCGCGGTGGCCGCAAATGCAGCAAGCTGGTCAGATGACTCAGAAGGAGAAACACAGCACAATCTTGAATTCCAAATGTATACAGATATGGACACAGGTATACATTCTATATAGATACATACATACACACACACACACACACACACATAAACACACACATCTATTTCTTTTAATCTATTATCTTTCTATCTATGTATCTGTCCATCTATCTATCTGTCTTCAACCATTGATTGAGCTTTGATTGGTAAAAGAGTGTGTGGTTGGAAGAGTGCAAATTTTAGGACTCAGAGTCACCAAATTTGGGTCCTGGCAGGAACTCTACATATATGACTTTGGAAAATGAGCCTCCGGCTTCTCACCTGAGTCAGACATCAGGATAACAGTGCCTATTTATGAAGGTTTGCTGTGAGGTTCCCCAAAGTTCATGCATGCTCTGTGTATCCCACAGCCTGTGTCACAGCAGGTGCACTGTCAATGACAGATGTGGTGACTTTGCAGAGAGCTAAAATGACGGTGATGAAGAAGGATAGATCTGTTAGGTGAAAGTAAATCAGACGGCTATTAATGACCTTTTTGTCGAAACCCCTAATGTTCAACTTCCTCCAGGAGAAATAGAATTTGGAGTTAGATGAGACTTGTATTCAAATCCCAGCTTTGCCATTTATTAGAGATGCATGTGTGTGCATGATGGAGAGAGATACAGACAGAGATATGCATATAGATTGAAAAAGAGAGAGCAGGGTTATGTCCCATCAACAATCAGAGATTCAGCACCCTTATCTGTAAAAGTGGATTATAACAGTGCCTACCTCACAGAGATATTATGAAGAAAGCATTACATCGCTAAGCAGTCTAGCATATTATCTGTCACATGGTAAGCACACAATACATTGCTGTTCTTGAATAATCCCTTCTATTATTAGCCATCTAGATGGGCTATGCCCACACAATCCATTCACACCCATGGAACAGCAACATGTTTAGAATGTGGCTATCAGCAACTGTTTGCTAATTCTCAACGCAGAATTTAAATCTTGCACACTACCTCAACTGCTGTTCCATGCTAATTATGTACTTATCTTGTTTGCATATCTGTTGCAAATATACAATGCCACTGTTGTCCTTCTGGCTCCTGGCTGTACACAGTCACGAATGGAAGTTTACCAAAAACAAAACAAAACAAGAAATACCTTGGCATGGAAAAGAAAGCAAATCAACAGCATCCTATCATATCCTGTTCTCCTGGCCAACTGGGGCTTTTGGAATTCCTTCAGGTCAACTTCCCCACTCAATTACAGAACTAAACAGATCTCCACACTTAGCTTTCAGTGATGCTCATTGCAAAACTACACTTTAAGAACAATTTGGAAGACGCTTCTTCTTTTTTTCTTTTTAATTGAATTTTCTGCACATGATAATTATCTTTATCATAAGGTCTGATGCAGGTTCCAATTTCAGATCCTCCAAATAGCTTCTTCTTCCCAACACCTGGACTCCTCACTGAATAGTCCATTTTACCTCTTCATCATTTCAATTTTGGAGAGGGGTATACTAATAGAAGAAGGGCTCTCTGCCTTTTATATCAAGTGGTGGGATGGGTGCAAGGAGGCAATATAGAGGAAAGGCACAGAGAAAATGTTCTCTCTCCCATGTGGAGGGTTGGACTGTCATAGGGGAAGTTGGAGAAGGACACGAAGATGCTTAAAAGTGCTCAGGGCCATGAACCTCCATCAAGCAAGGCGATCTAAAATTCTCACTGGAATTCCTTTACCCTAAGTCTCTCTTTCCATTATTTCACGCATGCTGACATTATAGGATTGGTTGGATCAGAAATAATAAGCTGGGAACCAGAAGACAGAATTTAGGAGAAAGCATACAGCCGCCTTGTAAGTAAAGTCACAGAATCCTGTACAAAGAAGGAAACTTAAAGGATACTTAGACTGGGCGTAAATCTCTGGCAATGAGAGGCTGGGTTTTGAGAAGTCTCGAAGTCAGGTGACTCTGGCTATGTCATTAGAGGCAGCAATAAGGGGAAGCATGACTCTCAGTCCAATTTTTTTCATTCATTTAATTAGTCACTTGGTTGTTCATTTAACTCACACGTACTGATGTGCCAAACTGTGCTGGGAGCAGAGTTTCAGCTTGCACTGCTATTCTCTTTCTCTCTCTCTCTCTCCCTTTCTTTTTGTAAGGGGTAGGGGAAGCCTTTAGCAAAGAAGTATATATTTTTTTCCTATTTTTAAGTGCCCCAAACCCACATATAATAAATATCTAACTTTTGGTTCTTAAGCTGCTGTAATGAAAAGAAAACAAGGGGACTTTGGAGACCAATAGACTTTAGTTCAATTCCTGCCCCCTCCATACACTGGCTGTGTGACTTTGGGCAGGTGACTTAACCCCTCTGAACTTCCTATAACAGGAGAATAGTAATGGTACCTATATCACAAGCAGGGCTTCCCCCCAGTTTCATACCAAGGGTGCTGTGCAGATCCTAGTCCATGTGACTCTCACTCTCTGGGGTTTGTGTTGTGAGTTAAGTTAGTGAATATTTGTCAGCACTTAGAACCGCACCTGACACCCAGTAAATGCCAAATAAGTGCTTAGTATTATTATTATTATAGGGTTGTTGTGAGGAGTGAATGTGGTCATGAAGGTTAAGAGCTGAGCACAATGGCTATATCATCACAAGGTCTCATTAAGTGATACTGTTTTTCGCAAATTTCACCGCTTCCATTGTGAGTGACAGCAAGCTGGTTCTGATCACCTCACACTCCCCATCCAAGATCAAATGCCATAAGGACATCAAATTGGGTGTGAAAAAACAAAATCAGGTATCGTTCAGTGATCTACACTAATGGAAGGGTTCAGAGACAAGGATAATCAACCAGGTTGGATAATCCAAAAACCACTTTCCCTTGGCCAAACAACTCACTGTCATTTCACATTGAAATACACTATGTCTGCCATTTGGGGGATTAATTTCCAACAAAATAATGAACCCACACAAGACGGGCCCGATTCAAGCTGGGAAGTGCCCTGGTTCTCTGGTCTGTTTCCCGTCTGCAACATACTCCATGCTGAGAACAGCCAGCAGGCTTCCCCGACTGGTGCAGAGAACCAATCTAAACAGGGTTGACCCCTCTCAAATCTTCCCAGAGCATAAAAGAGGCCTGAGTTTCAAAGGCTTCTCCTGCATGAAAATTAACTAGGGCTCCTGGTTGACATGCCACAGATAAGGAGCTAAGGGGACATCTGCCTACAGAAAATACATGGCTGAGCCAGGTACTGCCTGTGCTCTGCCCAAGGTCCACGGCATTGCTCATTTTCTTTGACATAAAGATAATCTAGAATACCACCTCCCCATCACAAACATTGCAATGTCAAGAGGACTGACTTTCCTAGTCATGAAGTAGTTCACTTGATGTACTAATAACATGGGCTTGCAAAATTAAACCCTGTAATGAGCAGGAGAGTGCATATGTCATCCATTAAACACATACTGAGCACCTACCCTGAGTCTGACATTGGACTAGGAACGGAATGTATAAAGAAGGGAAACAAAGAAAGATAATCTCTGCTCTAAGAGCCTGGTGAAAGCAAGCAAAGAAGCAAAGGCAGATGAAGATGCGGAGGTCACCAGGGTGGAGAGAACACAGAGCTGGACCACCAGGCCTTGTCTGCCAGGGGCTGGTCTCACCCTGTCACCTGCCTGGACTAAGTGAACATCACCTCCCGGTCAGTCAACTGTAAGACCCTCCTTCTGGCTTTTCTACTGCACCTACAAGCATTTCCTGCTCCACAGCCAGAGTAATCTTAACATGTGGAGCTGATCAGGACACTCTTCCCAGTGGCTTCCCAACATTCTAAGATGAAAACCATGTCCTTACTTGGCATGGAAGGACCTAGTCAGATCTCACCTTTGCCTGCACGCCTGTCATCCACAGGGGCCACTCCACTGCCCGATCGCTACTCTCCAGCTACACTGGCTCCTTTTGGGTCCTCTAAAATACTAGTCTCTTTCTTTCTTGCTCTTAAAACCTATGCACCTTCTGTTTCCTTCCATTGGTGGGGTTGTCCCATAACTGGTCATGCACTTGGTCTTTGCCCAAAGGCTACCTCCTCAAGGAAGGTTTTCTTAATGATCTCAATAGGTTGCCTGGGGGAGGGTGGAAATTAATGCCAACTGAGTGCCCTTCACAGCATTTTCTAAATGTGTAATGATCAATTTATGTTTGTTGCCTTACTTTTAGCTATGAACATAAGGCTCATGAAGGCAGACTGTGGCTGCCTTAACCATCACCATTCCTTGGATTTTCTTCTTCTTCTTCTTCTTTTGTTTAACTAAACAGGCTTGACTTAAGGTCAGCCTCTTCTGGTACAAAGGCACCTATTACAGAGGGAAAAAAAAGGGAGATTGCTTTTAAAAAGAGAGGCTATTTTAATGACAGTTTCCAAACATTGTCAGTGCCTTGTACAAGGAAAGCACCCAGAAAACCTAAGTAATAACAGCAAATGTTCTCTGAGTGCTCCCTGTGTGCCAGGTGCTCTTGAAAGCTCTTTTCGTGTGTTGATGCATTTAATCTTCACAGCTAATGCACGTGGCTATGGATGCAGAGACAGACACAGAGCAGTTAAATAACATGCACATGAGTTCTTTGACTCACAGACAGCAGAGGCTGAATTTGAATCTTGGGAGCCCACTTATAAAACCCATATTCTTAACCTCCATACTAAATCACCTCTCCATTGTATGACTCTTTTTAAAATTAAAATATCTGCCACCAAAGTTTATTAAAATGTCACAAAGACCTTGGAGGAAGTTTGTTTAGTAATCTCCCCGCCCCAGTTTGCATCCCTAAGGGACCTTCTCCCTTCTCTCTTGACCTCAACCACCATGACAACGCGCATCCTGCTCTGTCTTTTCAGCATATAGTCTACCCACATTGCTCTTAGTAGCTGTGACTACATAAAGCTTATTTACACCCGTGTCCCATGGCTAAAAGAGAACGTTAAGCAGCCGTCAACCCTGTCCAAAGAGTATATACATCATCCGGAGACAGGCTGTGAAATAGACTGTGTTGATTTAACTAGAAATGCCCATTATCCAAAGGCAAAAAAGAAACCCAAGGCCACCTCTGCTTTTTCCCTAACCTGCCTTCCACCCCCCTCTTCCACCCTCCAACCCCTATTCCATTCTAATTCTGGGTCTCCAATCTTAAATACATTAAAAACATAACCTATTCTATTTCTTTTCTTTTCTTTTCCTTTTTTTTTTGTTTAACTAAACAGGCTCAACTTAAGGTCAGCCTCTTCTGGTACACTGGCTCCTATTATGGAGGGAATAAAAGGGAGACAGCTTTTAAAAAGAGAGGCTGCTTTTAATGACAGTTTCTGAACAGTGGCCTTTTGTACTTGAAGGGATTGATGATAAAGCTCACTGTCAACTGACAGTAACATCAATGTCAGAACACAAAGGGACGGATGTCCCTCTATACAGGATCATCCCAGAACCATTAACCAGTGCTGGTGGGTGCTGCCATCTTGGAGGGTGACTGGGGCTTAGGACAACGTGGCTACTGCTTTCCTATGATGAGAGCTAGAGAAATGGCAGAGCTAAGAAAGTTCTCTCTCTATCTCTCTCTCACACACACACACACACTCACTCTCTCTCTCTCTCTCTCCCTCTCCCTCTCTCTGCCTCTCCCTCTCTCCCTCCCTCCCTTCCTCCCTCTCCCTCTCTCATTCCCAGTCTCCCTCCCTCCCTCCCTCTCTCCCCTTCCTTTCCTCTCTCTCTCCCTCCCCCCTCCCTCCCCCCTCCCTCCCTCTCTCCCTGTCTCCCTCTCTCTCCCTCCCCTTCCCTCTCTCTTTCCCTCATCTGTAGAGTAATTCAACATTGCCTGGTAGGGAAGGACTGGGATCTGAGTTTGAATCCTAGCTTTGACAAGCTTTTGCTACACGACTTTGGACAAGTATCTTTGCTTCTCTATGCTCCAGTGTCTGTAACCGTGATAAAGAGAAAAGAACTATTACTCTTGTGTGATCGTTTTACAGATACAATAAGGTATTTCTTGCACAAAGCTTAGCACCATGGGCAAGATAGACTAAGCATTCAACATGCATGTTGACTGTTATTACCACTATCATAACGACTGCAGAACTGTACAGATGATATCATGTTTTCTCATTCATGAGCTAACTACCTCTCCCTAATTCTTCTGAGAAGAAGAGAGAATGCTTGGTACTTCAACCATTTTATAGGTGATGTTATGGGCTCCAAATTACACATGAAACCAGCTGGCATAGTCTCAACAAGAGAAATGACCATGTGATTCCAGACCAAGGCTTTGTCCACGGTTCTGGGTTGCTCCTTAATCCACTGAAGACTGGGTAACTATTACATGTCCAGCAAGATCCTGGGAGACGAGGCGATGAAGGCTCATCTCTGATGTTTCCAAGACAGTGGCAATTTCAGATATGCATTTTATTGTCAGAGTGACGCTATCACTTCTTATCTATACCTTGATATGACTGAGAGTGATCAGTGCTACAGTGGTACAGTGGACAGGCAGACTACGGCAGCACTAGCCTGCACACATGCTCCCTGTCTATTGTCCACATAGTTATACGAATGTAAGTTCTGACTCTCGCTTCCATAGTTGACTGTGACATCTGACATTTTACATCCTGCCATATTTTGTCAGACCCTCTCTTCTGGTGGAATCGCCCCTTTTTCTTTTGGCCAATTACTTTTCCAACCCATGGTGTTACCACAGAGCTGCCAATCATAGTAACACTCTTCTTCCCAGACTCAAAGATTGGGTGATGGATGAGCTCAAAGCCAAGCCAACTGGAGTCCTTCCCAGGAATTTTTATGCTGGAGCTGGCAAGGGGTTCTGTTACTTGCAATCCCTTGCTTTGGGGGGAAGGGGAGATCATGATGCTTAAAAGAGGAAATGTTGCAGTTGCCTGCTCACTCTTCTGTGGCTACTTGGAAGAGGTCTGTCTTCTGCAGGAGTAACTGATAGCCCACCAAGAGCAGGAAACAAGTGGCAATGAGAGGTGAATGCCAAGAGAGAACGTCCCCGCAACTCCAAGCCATCAGCTCCAGTCACAAAGCTTGAGGCACAGCCTTAGACACCCTCCTTCCAGCAGTCCTGCATTCAATTCAGTGGGCCACCATAACAAGTGTCCCAGCTCCATGATTCAATACATGCTATGGTCATTTGGGTTTTGTTGTTCTATTAAAACTACTGTACGCTGTGTTTCTGCTACTTCCAACCATAATAATTCTGATTATCCAGATACATAGGACCTCTAAGGAAGCTAGGACATCGAAGTGAAAGAGGAGTTAAAATAAGAGAGGGAAAAGTAAGCAGCATATTTTCAATGAGATAGTTTGAGTGGCTTAAGAGAGCTTAAAATTATGAATAAGGACGTGAGGATGAGATACTCTTTGTCTCCACAAAATGAAAAGGAGATCCTGATGGAGGCAGGGAATGACCAAGGAAAGGCATTCTCATGCAGTGACTTAGGCTTCAAATTTAATTTGGTTCAAATTCTTGTTTCACTGCTGAGTAGCTGTAGGTGTTACTGTCAGGTCTCTTTGGTTCTCCGAGTTTTCTGTCCTTCGTGAAGATAGAATCCTCATACCTCTCAGTGTTGTTAGGAGAATTATCAGGGGTACACACAAAGCACCTACCACCACCCCTGGCTCACAGAAGGATATTGGTATTATTACTATTGTGTGAAGGGCAATAAAGATACAGACTCAACAGTAAAACCTGCTAGATGTTGCACTGTAGACCGTGGTATTCCTAGAGGCAGAGGGCATGCTATCTTGTCATTGGTCTGCTGTGGCCTGGCCCAGGGTCTGCACTCTACAAAGTGCTTAATAAAAATCAATGAATAGATAAATGGAAAATGGAATCATTGGTGCGGATACATAGCCTTAGAGGGAATCTTAAATAACCATAAAAAGCCATTATCGATATCCTCAAGGAAAATGTATCTGGCAAGGTATTCAGTGCCAGATTTCATTAAAGAGAGTGAAAACCTGCAAGAAAGTGCAAATAAGAAAAAAAATGTAAAGCAATCATTTCTGCTTATATTCATGAACCCACATGACTTGCTTACAAAGAAATAGAGGGTAAAAAGTGCATTATTCATTCAATCATGCATTTATTTGTGAGTTCATCCACATTCACCCATCGGTTTCTACTATGATTCAGCAATGTTCTGCATCCCAGGGAAGATATAGCTGCTGCCAAGAAGCCATCAAACAAGAGGATGAGGAAGAATATTAATATTAATTGGTACTCTGATCAAATATAACAAATATCATACTGTCAGAGGTACTAAGGAGTCCAGAACTAAAAACAAAACAAAACTGGGTATTCAGTGTGCCAACGGAGACCAGAATGTGCCGAAACAGACCAGGAGGAGAGACAAATCTCTGAAGGAGAAAACAGCACACCAAAAGCATGAAGAAATGCATGAAGATACAGACACACATGCCATGTTTGGAGAGCCAGCCATAAAACCCGCTAGATGGTGCCTTGAAGACCATGGTATCCCCAGAGGCAGAGGGCATGCTGTCTTGTGCTACGGTTGACTCCCTGATCTCTCTGGTACAAACACTACAGGTGAGTGAGACACTGAGATTTGAAGGCTGGGTTGAGCAGATGTCCAAAGGCCTTGACTGCGCAATGAAAACACATGAAACTTATTCCGTAGGAAATGGCAGGCCACTAACATTTTTTCGTGGAAGGAGGGCTAGAACTAATCTGCATTTTGGTTATGAAAACAAAATGTTGACAGGACAAGGTGCGGTGGCTCATACCTGTAATCCCAGCACTTTGGGAGGCCGAGGTGGGTGGATCATGAGGTCAGGAGTTTGAGACCAGCCTGGCCAGCATAGTGAAACCCTGTTTCTACTAAAAATACAAAAAGTTAGCCAGGCACATGCCTGTAGTTCTAGCTACCCAGGAGGCTGAGGCAGGAGAACTGCATGAACCCAGCAGGTGGAGGTGAGCCGAGATCACGTCACTCCACACTCCAGACTGGGCGACAGAGAGAGACTACATCTCAAAAAAAGAAAAAGAAAAAAGAAAAATTGACAGTGAGTAAGAGGGTAGATGAGAACGGATAATGGAGTGATAGACTGTATTTATTTTTTATTAAAAAGTCTAAGTGTCTCCAGGGAATTTAGTAAAGATGACAAGATATATGGAAATACAACTTACTAAATGAGAGAAGACTGTGTCACTCAGGGGTCTAAGGGACAACGTGAAAGAAAACCCAAATCAAACCTCATTAAGTGGGTGGAAAGAGAAGAAGTTTGCTGGTTTAGGTAACTAAACATCGGAGGGTAGATTATAGACCCAACAAGGGTGTTGATACAATCGCCTCTGGACCTGTTTTCTCTTCATCTCAGAGAACCCTCCTCTCTCTGGTCTCATCTCTGGCAGGATCTCCCATCACTGGGGCCACAACTACTCTAAGCCCCCACTATCACAACTCCTACCAATGAAACTGAGGTGCTATGTCCCTCCAGCAATTTCCAAATGGAGTGACATCAGCCTGACTGAACCAGGTTCTCATCCCTAAGCCACGCACTGAGGCCAGGGGTTGGGATACTCTAATCAGCCAGGCATGGGTTACGTGCCACATGGGAATCTGAGATGGGTCCACCTCACCGGAGTACAGAGGGACCATGACTAGAGGACCATGACTAGAGGACATGACTAGAGCTTCTTGCTGAAGGAGGACTGACTGTTGAGCAGGGTAACACGGGAGATGACTCCCTCAGGAGCACAGAGGGAAGGAGGTTGGAAAAGGAAAGCAGGTCTCGTCATAGACCGTAAGCTTAAACAGTGGCGCCATGACTGTAAGTGCACTTACAACAGGCATTATTGAAAGAACCTTCGAATATGCTTTCCAAGCCTCCAGAAGTATTTGGAGTTTAAAGAATCAAAATACTCTTATTTCTCCCAATTCAACTAAAATTCCTTGAAAGTACAAAGAACAAAATCTCTTCAAAGATGTGAAGATGTAGAGTGGAAATGAAAGAGCAAGCAAAGCACTTCAAAGTCACTTAATATTTTCAAATGAAAAAGCTTTCTCCTGGGGAAAATTTTATACACACACACACACACACATACACACACACACACACACACACACACACACACACACATATATATGTATAAATATCGATTTATCCAAATGCAGCTACTAATAAGAATACCCTAAGAGTCTTATATGAGTGGGAATATTCACCTTCACTTTCTGTTAACACTGATAGTATCTCTTATAATTCAGACATCCCTTTTGATTACAGTAATGTACCTGGCTTTTTATCTAGAGAGATAACAAAACAAGAAAATTTATCTTTTCAATATTTCCAAATATACACATCTTTTGGAGTGTATACACATATATCACAACTCTGATAAAGTTTTAACACTGGTTAAAAACTCAACCTTCAGTGTAGTGATTAAAGGCATAGGGTCAGAATTAAAAGGATATCTGGGTTTAAAAGAAAGGTTATGTGTTTATTAATTATCTGGGTGCCTTCTGGCAAACTATTCGACTTTTCTCTTTCCTAGATACAATGGTTATATTACTTGAGAATTAAACACTTAAATGAGAATACTTAGTATGAGAATTATACTTAAATGAGAATTAAAGTAATCCATATTAAAAAATAAAACATGTGTGTTTTCAATAAATTATCATCTCCCAAACTGAACACAAATGCAGATAATTGCATAAATGATGATGGACTCACACAATAAAGTATTATTCCAACCAGGCCCTATGTTGTAGCTCATACCTGTACTCCCAGCAATTTGGGAGGCCTAAGTGGGAGGATCACTTGTGGCCAGGAGTTTGTGATCACCCTGGGCAACATAGTGAGATCCTATCTCTACAAAAAGTAAAAACAAAAACTTAAAAAAAAAAAACAAAACAAAACCTTAAGCAGAATGCAATAGACCACAGACCTCTACAGGCTGATAGGGAAAGATCATGATAGACATTTGATTAAATAGCAAAAGCAGTGGGCTTGGGTATGATCCTGTTTGAATAAACAATATATATTTATATATAGAGAGAATGTACTTCTCAGTCTTATAATATTGATAACTATATATGCATATAACATGTACATGTAATAAACATAAAAAGAAAGATTCACCTGTAAGGACTTACAGATGAATGGAAATTTTATGTAAGGATACATTTAAAACCATCTTTAGGAGGTGCATTAGCTGCCTGGAATTAGACCTCAAATTGTATTCTATGTTTGAAATTCTTTTTTTTTTTTTTAACTACTTGCAAAATATTGTGTAATGCTCTTTTCTGTTTTACAACATGGACTTTCACTGACCTTTCCCAATCTATCTGCTGTTGTTTATCCTATCTGTGAAAACCCTGAGCAGTATTTCCATTCCTAATAGTGTCCACGTGTGAATGGACTGTTGGGCTTTGAAAGATCACCCTGTGTACATACATGGGCACTTTGTTGAGAATGATGCTAGCTGATTAAGAGAGTTTGTGAAAAAGTACCCACTGTGATTGAAACACTCGTTTAATACATTTTAAGTGCCTGAAATGCTCAGCTTCCTTGATTGGTGTTGATTGTTTGCATTTGATTTATTTCCTCAGTATCAGCGTTCATTAAATTACTTAACATAATGGCCACCCTGTAGTTGCAACTCTGTTTAACACCACGTCTCTGGGACCATTCTAATTCACAGGCTGTTCGCTTCAGGAGCCAGGAATGTAGATTTTACCGTCTAACTGCGTATTGCTCATAGAAATTACTTATGAGGAAAATTATCTTTCAAAAGAATCCACAGCAGTCATGTCTGATTTTTTAAAAGCTATTTATAGCTTTCAGACTTGGCAACCATCTTATTATTTTTGACAATTTATTAAGTACCATGAGCATGTTAGAAATATGGTGTTCAGTGCTCACAACAGTATGTTTCATTTCCCACATTTTAAATGTTTACTACCCATGAGGACAGCAAGAATGGTGCCAGCAACATTCTAGCAATCCATAGGCCAGATCCACTTCTTTTTTTTGTTTAAATAAGCATGGCTTCACTGGACATTCCAGTAGTGCCCAGTCTGAATGGGAACTTACATGTTTTCCTTATTTATTTTTATTTGTTCAGAGAGTTGGGGTGCTGGGATTTCTCTTCCTTTATTATTCATATCCAAAGACTGTTGAGATTGGGTTCTATCTTCAAGAGGGGCGAGTGGAATAGTTGTGAAAGATGTTTTGTGCATATTTACATCAATACACCTTATTGGGAATGGGAAGTATTGGTCAGAGAAGGCAGTCAGAAGGAGTATCTATGGTACGGGATGGGGCAAGGACATCAGGGTGAGTACGTAGAAACAGACATGTGATGTCGCGGAGTACAATGAACAGGGAGAGTTCACTGGGAACTTCATGGTGAGAAACTAAATTGAAAAAGGGAAAACTGCATAATGTCTGCATATTTCTGACTGAAAATCTCAGGTGGATCAAGAGTTGGAGACTGACAGACTGGAAAAGAAAAACCCAAATGAGGCTGAGTCGTGAGTACCTGAGACCTTGATGTTTTGGAAATGTGAGCCCCTTCCCTACAGCAACGGCATGTTTTTAATAAAAATAAATAAATTAATTAATTAATAAAAATTAAACAGTAACAAATGAAGTCAACAGTAATTGTGGGCAGCTGCAGATGGTTAAGCAAGGTTTATACTGGGAAAAGACCTGAGGTGATGTTTCAGTAGGGGTTTGTACTTGCAGACAAGGTACAAGATGATGAACAGTTTGAAAATTATGCCAGAGAGTGAGTTTGAGCCTTCATGCTTGAGTGAGGGCCTGGGGTACGATCAAGCAAGGAGAGGAGGAAGATTCAGTCGCTCACCATGCATCTGTTACTGATCTTGAGCGTAGACGGCTCTTCCCACCCCTACTACACACCACCAGAGGCGAGAGCCAACAGTTATTTTAAGATAAGCTGAAGAACTACCTCAATAGCCTTGGAGACAGTTAGTCCCCATATAGGACACCCTGTGAGGCCGTTCTTGCACTGCCATAAAGAAACACCTGAGATGGGAATCTAGGAAGAAAAGAGGTTTAGTTAACTCAAGGTTCTGCAGGCTGCATTTTTCCATATGTCCAAACCCTATCCATAGCTTTCATGACCCAGGTGAAGTGTCATTAAGTATATATTAGTGGTTCTCAACCCTGGCTTCAAATTAGAATCAGTAGGGAATGCATTAAAAACTGTCAAAACTGGGCCCCACTCCACACCAAAAAAATTACAATCCTAGCAGCTTTCTGCTCTTTTCTTATTCTCTG
>CAUYQU010050500.1:0-38715 GCA_963574635.1 Cheracebus regulus | reverse complement strand
TGCCATTGCTTTTGGTGTTTTGTAGTCATGATGTCCTTGCCTATGCTTATGTCCTGAATGGTATTGCCTAGGTTTTCTTCTAGGGTTTTTATGGTGTTAGGTCTTATGTTTAAATCTTTAATCCATCTGGAGTTAATTTTTGTATAAGGTGTAAGGAAGGGGTCCAGTTTCACCTTTCTGCACATGGCTAGCCAGTTTTCCCAACACCATTTATTAAACAGGGAGTCCTTTTCCCATTGCTTGTTTTTGTCAGGTTCGTCAAGATCCAGTAGTTGTAGATGTGTGGCATTACTTCTGAGGCCTCTGTTCTGTTCCATTGGTTTATATCTCTGTTTTGGTACCAGTACCATGCTGTTTTGATTACTGTAGCCTTGTAGTATAGTTCGAAGTCAGGTAGTGTGATGCCTCCAGCTTTTTTCTTTTTGCTTAGGATTGTCTTGGCTATGCAGGCTGTTTGTTGGTTCCATATAAAGTTTAAGGTGTTTTTTTCCAGTTCTGTGAAGAAGGTCAATGGTAGCCTGATGAGGATAGCATTGAATCTATAAATTACTTTGGGCAGTATGGCCATTTTTATGATACTGATTCTTCCTAACCATGAGCATGGAATGTTTTTCCATCTGTTCGTGTCCTCTCTTATTTCCTTGAGCAGTGGTTTGTAGTTTTCCTTGAAAAGATCCTTCACATCCTTTGTTAGTTGTATTCCTAGGTACTTTATTCTCTTTGTAGCAATTGTGACTGGGAGTTCACTCACAATTTGGCTCTGTTTGTTTGTTATTGGTATATAGGAATGCTTGTGATTTTTGCATATTGATTTTGTATCCTGAGACTTTGCTCAAGTTGCTTATCATCTTAAGGAGATTTTGGGTTGAGATGATGGGGTCTTCTAAATACACAATCATGTTGTCTGCAAATAGAGACAATTTGAAGTCCTCTTTTCCTAATTGAATACCCTTTATTTCTTTTTCTTATCTGTTGCATTTGGTTTGCCAGGTAAAAACCTAAACTTTTAATCAAAATTACATATAGCATCTCCAGAAATATTTAATTCCTGTTAAAGAAATTTCAAGAATCAGTGAGCAAATGAGAGTGATTTTTGTACGTTTATTTGACAAGGGAAGATTTCGGGGTCTCTTCTGATGACAGTCACTATCCTTGTAGAGTATTGATTATTATTCTTCATTACTGTCTGTGGATGCTGAGCTGGTCATGCATCTGAGGAGGTGCTTTCACCAAATAGCACTTCTGTCAGATTCGGAGCAAGAAGTCGAGTTGGTTTCCCTGGTTCTACTTTTTTAATTAAGAGAATCCAGAGTTTTGCATCTTTAAACTATACAATGAGTCAGAGAGATTTCCTTCTACAACATGAGGACCTTGTTGAAACGTGATTCATTTCCTAACTTGAGAAGACAGCACAGGTGGTAGTTATGCCTGGGGAAAAACAAAAGGATCAAAAAGCAGGAAGGGCTGATGAAAAGGACTATGGCAGGGGCCTCCAAATGTCCTAGGCAAAGTATGATCATCAGAACTCTAAGGAATAGGAGGAAAGGGCAAAGGATTGGTTCTTTCTTATCTCTCGTGTATTAGTGATTTGCCATTTTTAGCCAACATAAGAGATATCCTAATTGCAGGAGAGAAAAACATGGTATTCTCAATGATTTCCTTCCCTACTCCTGGACTATTCATTTCTACCTACCCATCACAGTCAGGGATGCCCTTTAGCCAAGATTGAAATGGGTTTTGGAAAAGCATCGGCTGGATTTGTTCACACACTGTTTAAATATATCAAAGTGGGGCACAGATTAAGAAAAACACAGGCATATTGGGAAATGGTTTTGCCACAAAACTGAAGTACAAAGCTTCATGTGACTGACTACTCACTGATAAATGTGATTTCAAAAGACGATTTGTACCTTACAGAGGTGTTGCCTTATGTGGACCCAAGATGTTGTTTGGAGAAACACTGTAGCATAATGGAGTTGTAGATACCTCCAAGTATTCCCATCTGTTATTTGGGCCAGCCTTGCTTCATTGCACTAGAGGTTAGCTCCTACCTACCTCAAAATTTCTTCTGTTGGGGATGGGATCTTCGTCATAAGGAGACCTGTGATCTGGTGGTAGAGCCTTCATAAGAGCTTTGATACCCCTGCATGTTAGAGTTTGGAGTAGTAAGAAAATCAGCTTGCAGTAGCACCAATCTCAAACCTTCCAAAGTATCTGGTAACATGTAAAGGTCTAAATGCTCTGTAGTCACTGAAGTCTCCAAAAGCCTGACTTTTCTTGGAATTCTAAGAGCATGAGTTATTTGCATCAGTAGCCTCAACAGCAAACTCAGGAACAAATTTATTTGGATTCAAGATTCTGATTGAGATGAACTAAAACCAACTAAAGCCAACTTCAATAAAATCTAAAAGAAGAAAAGAAGGAAGGGAAGGAGGGAGGAAGAATTTTACAAAGACAGAGGGGTTCATCTAAGAGACCAAAGGCACACTTATACATGAGGCTCAGGAAGGGATGGGGATCCCGGAGACAGAAAGCCAGGGAACTCAGTCTTTGCCTGTCATCTGTCTCATTCTTTTTCAGTAGATCATGGCTCTTAGCTCACATGTTATAATTATAGCTATCTTAAAAGATTGTCTTAATATCTTAGTGCCAGTCTTATGGGCCCAGCTTGAATCAGATGTTAATTTCTGACCCAGTCAATGATGACCAGAGAGGAGGGTGCATAATGCAAATATAGCCTCCATGCCCTTTGTCCAGAGAGGGAAGAACAGTAGTAAACAGGGTAGAAGTACCAACAGTTACCTTCTACACATCATCTGGATGTGCTTACCCACCATTCTACACCATCCTTTTACATTTACCAACTATTTATTAAGTACCTGTGATGAGCATGGTTTTGAGCTAGGTACCACGAACACACAAAGAAGAGTCAGACACATTCTACCAATTTGGGAAAATAGGACATTAATGCATTAGAAATTAAATGGTACCCCAAAGTGTTTATCAGAAATGACCATAGTGGAAAAAATGTGAAAAAGGGATACAAGTCAGTTTGCAGAAGATGTGGTTGAAGGATCACAGCATATTTTAGGAGTCATCTGCACAAGGCTTCCTTTCAATAGAGGACTCCCTTCTACAACATTGGTGACAGACACAGGGTCTGCCAGCCTCTGCTGGAATGCATTCAGAATGTTTTATGAGGTGGAGAGCCTTTACCATTGTTGACCAAGTTAATTATTAGTCTGTTCTCTTTTATAGTAAAAAAAAAAAAAAAAAATGAGCTGCCTCATAATTTCTTATCATTGATCCTACCTCTGAGTGTCCTTTACATGTAATAGTGTAGTCAATATTTAAAGGGTGATGATGGCTTTCTTTCATTCCTACCCGTAAGAGTTGACTGCCCTCAACTGTAAATCTTCCCCTATGAACCATATGATTCCCATTGAACCATATGATTCTTCAATGGTTACTTAGATGACCTGTTGTATCTCCCTTGGAGCTCGTTTCCCTCATCTGAAAGTTTTATCTATAACCTTCTTAAATTAGGGAGCAAGATCTAGACACTATTAGAGTCTGATCTGTGCAGTCTATAGAGGGACTGGGATGAGATGTTTCTCTGGTGATACTTAAGACAGACAAATGGCTTTTGTAGATAGTCTGGGAATTCCAGAAAATTATAGTTTTTGCTTTGTTTTTTGTTTTAAATCAGACTTCTCTTCAAGTAATAGCCAATCTTATTCTCTTAAAATGTGGTTCATAGACCACCTGTATCCAAATTAACTGAAATTGTTTGTCCAAAATGAAGACTGAGGGCTCCTCTCCTAGACTATTGAATCAGAATCTCTGGGTGTGGAGTTGAGAATCTGTGTTTGTACTAAATTTGCTAATGTTTCTTACATACACTGAAACTTCAGAACTATCAGTAATGGTGGTTAAGAACACAGAATTTCTCTACTTCTAGCTGTGTGACCATGGGCAATTTACTTGACTTCTCTGAGTTTCAATTTTCTCATCTACAAAATGAAGATAATAATTCCTCAGAGGATATTTGTTGAAAGAATAATGTATGTGTAGTGGACACTGTTATCTAACCAACTGCCAATTCCCAGGTCACCCTCTCCTTCTTTGCCAGTGGGGCTCAGTTTTGTTTGGGTGGGGTGGTCACCATTCCATGTGTTCAAGGAAGGTGAACCAGAGGTGAATCATGATTGATCTAAGATAATATTGGCAGTCCCATTTACTTTGTCATTGATTGGTTTTGGTATGGGTAATGTGATTTAATTCTGGACAATGAAATGTCAGGGGAAATAAGGGAGTTTTTGGGTGCAGTTTTCCTAACCAATAGATAGAGATATGTGGGAGGTGTGCTTTGGTAGATGTTGAAATATCTGTTTGGCAGCTGGAATCATTGCAGCCATTGTGCAGCCATTTTGCAACCACAAAGGGAGATGTTACCCACACATGGAGAATAGCAGAGCTGGAGGATGGATTATCCATGGTGTCATGCCGCTCAGTTAGCCAACCCTGGGACCAGTCACTCATCAGCCAGCATGAGACAGGAAACCACAAAGTCCCTTATAGTTAGGTACTCTTACTTACAGCTAAAAGCATTCTAACAGATACAGCATCTAAATCCCGTAGCAGAATACCTAACTCAGTATGTGCACAACAAATGACAGCTATTATATTATTATTAACAGTAGAAATATTGAACTTATTTTCCATTAAATGTAGGTCAGGGATTGTAGTGCCAATTCTATTATAAGATATATCTGCCCAAAAATATCTTCTGAGGGTTTGTACTAATTTTTCTTAGTCTCCACCCTTTGTTCTAGCCTAATGAAATCATGGTGGGTCTATTATATAATGTGTATCAGTTCCCTTTCCCAGCCTTGAGTTTGCCATAGATTTGACTAATTTTGCAGCCTTTTAAGTTTTCACTTATATTTCACCTCCTTTGAAAGATGGTTATGATTTTAATAGGAAGAAAAGAAGGCTTTTATGTTTGAGGCAGAAACATACTATGATTGAGAATTATTCAGAGAAAAAGCCTAGTTTTATGATTTGTCATGGGTGGTCCCAAATTAAGCATTGTAAAGGCATTTACTCTTGTGGAGAGTAAGGAGTTGGAAATTTATCTGGCAAATCCCTGGAGGGCTGGTGAGGCAGTTAGCTGAAGTTAGGTGCCTGCCCAAGGTCATTCAATGATGGCATGGCCAAAGAGGGATTAGAATTCACAGTCACAGTGCCTGGAATTCCTGTGCGTGACTGGACTTTGCTACGTGATGTTACTTGGGGGCAACACTAAATATTGTAGCAACAAAATCTCCATAGAACAAGGGGAGGGATAATGGCGGAGTCATTGACTCAAAGAGTGGTACAACTGGAAAAGATCTTGGGATTATCTGGTCCCACATTCTCATTTTACAGAGAAGGAAATTGACATCCATAGAGGTCAAGTGATATATCCAAGGTCATATGGCCAATAAGTGGCAGAGCAGAGATGAGGACGTTTGTCTTATGGTGATTGATTTAGTGCTTTTCCTTTGATGAATTTATTACAAAATTCTCCTAGAATTTTATGACATGAGAGTTCCAAACATTTGGCAAAATTGTAGATTGCCTTCTCTTACGTCTCTTATTAGATCAACTGCTTAATTTTCATTTATTCTGCTGTCTAGTTTTAATAGCACTTCCTGTGAGTTAGTCTGTTCTCATGCTGCTAACAAAGACATACCCAAGACTGGGTAATTTATAAAGGAAAGAAGTTTAATGGACTCACAGTTCCATGTGGCTGAGGAGGACTCACAATCACGGCGGAAGGCAGAGGAGAAGCAAAGTCACAGCTTACATGGTGGCAGGCAAGAGAGTGTGTGTAGGGGAGCTCCCCTTTATAAAACCACCAGATTCATAAGACTTATTCAATATCATGGGAACGCATGGGAAAGACCCACCCCCATGATTCAATTACCTCCCACCATGTCCCTCCCATGACACATGGGAATTATGGGAGCTACAATTCAAGATGCTATTTGAATTCCCAGCAAACGTGCTAGGCCAGTATTTACTTTCCTGGTTGGTCTATCTAGACATATTTGTGACATATATTTATAATGGAAAAAAACTGACATGTTGTTCTGGAAGCCAGCGTTATTACTTTTTATTTAAATAGTATATATGAAAACTGAGTAAATATTCCTCATGGCTGAACACATTTTGGGGCACCATGTGTTAGTAATTGATCTTGACATAACACACTGGATATTTCATTTTTATTCTTATTTAGAAACAACTGAGAATGTACGTGTTATTGTGGCAGTGTTACAAATAAGGAAATTGGGGCTCAAGGTGATACAGCTAAAAGCTATATAACTGGAATTAGAAGCCAGGTTTGTTTGAATCCAGAGCCCTTAACAGATTTCAAAAAAGAGGAATGAGAATTCTGACACGTTTAGAAGTGTAGAGAATGAATTTGGGGCCTACAGCACAGACCGCAGAGGACAATACTGGGAGTAGAGCATCTGTGTCATCTGCAGATGTAGTGAGGGCACTAAATTCAAGGAAAAGCAATCACCAGAAATCAAGAGCTTTATCTTTTTCACAATGTTGCCTGGAGCTGATCCTGTTTCTGAAAACCTACCAAAAATATGTTTGGTTTGGAAGGAAACATGTTGCCATCCACCAGCCAATTGAAGGTGCCAACTAGGGGTTGAGGTTTTCAGACTGATGCTTCATTCACAAAGGGAACTGGAGTTTTGAATTTTGTGTCATGAGGGGGAGGTAGCCTCATTCAGCTTTGACAGATGGTGTAGAGTAGGGGTTTAGAGCATGAGCTATGAATTTAGACTTGGTCTGTCAAGTCCCAAGATGCTAGTTACCAACTATGTGACCAGTGTCTTTCAACACTAAATTCCCACCTCTAAAATGGGATAATCATAGGACTTATCTAATGGCCTTGTTGCAAGGGTTTAGTGAGATGGTACATGTAAAACATGAAGGACAGAGAGAGGCACTCAGTAAATAAATGTTTACAGCCATGCTCGTCATTGGTGTCATTGTTTCAGTGGCTCTGTGTGAGGAATTGGAAGAGCAGGGTTCTACCTTTACACCCCTCTACAGATCTGCATTCCTACTTTCTTCAGGAGGTCACACAATTTTTCAGAACCTCAATGTTGCTGTAAAAGTCAACACAGGAATGTGCATGGGGAGGTAGGAAGACAAACAGAGAGAATGCCTGGCTCCCATCCTGCACAAGGTGTGTTACAGTCACTGATGATGCTTTGAGGAAAGTAGTTTGTCTCTGAGCAAGATCTGAAGCCAAGCTGCCATGTTCCTAAAAATGGCTACAAAAGTCCATTTTCTCAATTTGCATCTGTGGAATTTTAATTTATGGAGGTACTGACTGAGTGACAACAAAGAGAGGCCGATGCTATTGAAAGTAAAGTTTATTACTTGCTCTTCCTGAGAGGAGGAGGGATGCCACATCATGCAGGTTCTGTCAGGAGGGAGAAAGGAGCCCGGAGAACACTTAGGCTAGAGCCTTGTTTCTGCAGGAAAGGAGAGGCAAGGCAGAGCAAACATCTTAGCAGTGGGTAGTTTGAATAATTCTAGCAGGCTTCGGGTGATCTAGGTGGTCTGCGGTTGCCTAATACCTGGCCTTGAGATATTTTAGCACAGGGGAAATATTGGCTAGTATGTGAGGGATAGATAAGGAGGTGATTAGTGAATATGGGCTTGAGTTTGGTTGGTTTGTGTATAAAAGTCATGCTTATAGGCAAGTTATTATCTTTAGGAATTAGCTCGCCCTGGGAGAGCTGGTCTCTGCTGGGATCTGTAAATTTCCCAAAATGTTGAAATACCAAAAGATACTTAATATTAAAAACATGATTGACATACTCATTCATCGGGCCCCACCTTCCTTCCCTAGTCCCCTAACCCTCATGGCTCCCTGAAAACAGATAAAGTCATAGGTATCAAGGTCCAGTGTACATGTCCACTTTGGGTAGTAGAAAAGCAAGAGCAGCCTGGTACTGATGATTGATGCCTGTAATCCCAGAACTTTGGGAGGCTGGGGCTGGAGGATCACTTGAGTCCACCTGGGCGACATAGCAAGACCTTGTCTCAAAAGAAGAAAGGAAGGAAGGAAGGGAGGGAGGAAAGGAGGGATGGAGGGAGGGGTGGAGGGAGGGAGGGAGGGGCAGGAAGGGAAGGGAGAAAGGAAAGAGAACTTGTAGGCTATGGTGGAAGATACCAAAAGTAGCTTTGTATTTTTTCTCAGATTCTGGGGTGTCCCACACTTTACAATCTGTTTACAGCCTGCACAGGGAAAAGAAGAAGAAAAGCAACGACAAAGAAAAAGTTGTGAGGAAACCTCCTGCCACACATTCTATCTTTTAGTAGCACTACTAAGTAACCTGTAAATTCACACCAGGCCTGCAGCTGCCCGTTGTCAGTTTAGAATCCTGTTTGCCATTCTAGAAAGAAGTCCATGTTATAACTGCAGATTTCACCTCATAAAAACAAATACCACCTAACTCCTGCCCACACAAGAGCATTCATGTTATGAATTATTCACGGTATCTAATTTTCTTTTATGTCAGATATTTTTATAACAGGTATAAAATATTTAACAGACTGAATCAACTCTTGTGCAGTGTTTTACAGCTACTTTGACTTAATGACCTGTATACACATTCCAGAGCCTTGAGCATATCATACGGTGGTGGTTCATGCCCACTTTCCATGGCCACTTGCCGCCAAACAAACTGCAAACTCAGGCATGTGAGAGTTACTTCAGTTTTATTGCCACAGTTGCAAGGCCCCATTCACACTGCAACCTACCTTCTGTGTGTTCATGGGTGTCTTGCTAAAGGTCATCTGCATTAGATACAGTGGTGCCAATCTTGAGACCACAGAGTTGGAAGAACCGCATTTATTCTCAACACTGGACAAAGGTGTCTTCCACGCTCCCCTTCCCTTCCCTTCCTCCGTCCTCTCCCACTCCTTCCCTCCCTCCCACTCCTTCTCTCCCTTCCTCCCTCCCTCCCACCTTCCCTCCCTCCCTTCCTTCCTTCCTTATTTTTGACAGAGTTTTACCATGTTCCCCAGGCTGGTCTTGAACTATGGAGCTAAAGCGATCCACCCGCCTCAGCCTCCCAAAGTGCTAGGATTACTGACATGAGTCACCATGCCTGGCAGTGTTTTTATTCTTTCTAATGATACATTAGAAGTCATATACGTTGCTTTGATCTCTAAAATTTAATCTATCTAAATATTTATTGAATACTTACTCATTTATAAGCTCCTCAAGGGCCTGTTCATATTTTTATATCCCTTTCATAAGCAGTGAACAGTATCAGGCACATACTGGGAGCTAAAATGAATACTTGATCAAGTAATTGTTTTACGGCAGCGTTTCCCAAAGTATATGCTGTGGTCCACTGAAGGTTGATAGGATCCATGTGATGGACACTGAATGAATAAATTGAAAATACAGTCCCTTCTATTCCAGAGTTCCTTGAGTTTCACTGTTACATACTATGGCCCACTTACTAGTAGATAAGAGAGTTTACTGAAGGTTCTAAAATTAGGTATAAAGATTTGACTGAGTTTATTGAGTATTCCACTGAAATAGTTTATTTGCATGCAATACTTGTCAGCATTACAAAGCTCTCACTGTGTGTGCGTATACACAGACTTCTCATTATGTTTGGGAAATGTCTTTGTTATCAAAGCTTCACAGGTTTTTGCCTTGAGTTGGTCATGCTTTTCAATTGGTATTATCTTTGATTTAACTAATATTTCCAAAAGTTTGCTTTTGAGGTTACTGAGGTCTTTATTTTAATTGGAAAGTGGAATTGGATGGAACATATGGATAACATGATTTTTGCCCTGTGTAAGTTGTCCCTGATCAAAATTTTAAAGAGCTACAGCTTTTGGCAGGGTAATTTTGGGGGCCCATGAGGGCACCTAGACAAGGACATGTAACCCCAATTTATAGGGGTCATGGGAAGCTTTTAAGAGAAAAGTTGTATCTAAGTTGAGACTCAATGAATGAAAAGCAAGCTCACTTACAATGTGACCTGTAGAGTACAAGTCTAGGAAAAAAAAATCAATGTCTTTGTATTTTTCTTTTCAGGAGTTGGTATGTTTTATTAAAGAAAAATTTTAAGAAAAGGTGGCTTTTATTTACAGAATTTAATGTCTGTGGGGACTGTTCAACCCAGGCGGACTCACATAAGGATAACTATTAAGCCTGCTAATGTCTTTTCTTATTTTCAGTCTACATACAAATATTTTTGTTTGCTGCTCATTCATAAAAACCCCAATATCGTAAATGACAAATCCTCCCATCCCTTAGTTAAATATACAAACAGCTTGAAAAACACAATTTAAATTGGCTTAATCTTGAAGTGTAATACAATGAGACTGAAAACTCAACATCTGAAGTCTTATACCAAATAGTAAAATACTCGAAGACCTTCAGGATCCTTTGATTGATTTACATCAATAAGAGAACTTATTTTGGATGTGGTAAAAGATGTGTGGTCATCTCCAATTACAATTTTGAGCTCTTGTTGGACAACCCTATCGAGGGAGGCCACAAAGCATCGCCTTCTTTTGTAATTCCACTGTCATCAATGATTCTCTTCCGTTGTTCCATTACACTCTTGTGCACGTAAGCCTCTTTTCTCATCATGACATCGTTTTTGTGATTGCTGTTGTCGGCATATCTAATCTTTCCGTCCGTCCAAAACTCTAACTCCAGAAACCCATGCCCAAACTTGTCCTTGTGCTCTTTGTAGTAGTGCAGGTAGAAATAGCTGGCCATAGCCATTTTTGTCCCTGATAAGTCCCAGATCAAGATTATTTTAAAAATATATTTAAAAGTTTTAAATTGGATTTGCCGTGTTGTCTTGTAAGCTATATTTCTATTTTTTCCCTTATAAGAGCTTTGGGATCTTTAAATGGAGGATCTTTATCACTGACATAATTGTAAAATGCTTTTGAGTTCCACACTCCATTTCCAGCTAAAGCAAAATGGCACCATTGATTGTACTTGCCAGAAAATTAATTTTAAGATTTGCCATGACATGTTTATCCCTGTGGGAATGTGCCTTTGTATGGGAACAATGCTATCTTGTCTGTAACAATGAAAAAAAGATTGAGATATATTCATGTATACTATATATTGAACACTTACTATGTACAAGGCAGTGTTCTATGTGCTGGAGTTAAAGCAGTACCTATGTACAAAGCAATGTATTTGCCCTTGTAGTACTTACAGTCTACTGGGGACAACAGATAAAAATAAGTTAATGTATAAAATGCCAGGTAGGAATGAGTGTTATAAGAAAAGGTAGAGAGAGAGTGATGGGGTTGGAGGAGGCTATTTTAGATATGGTGGTTGGAAAAGCCCCTATAATGAGGTGACAACTGAACAGAGACTTGAACAAGGTGGAGGAGTGAGCCATGTAGCTCTCTGGGAAAAGAGTATTCCAGGTGAAGGAAACCAGAAGTACAAAGGTCCTGGGGTGAGAATATGTTTTATTTTATTTTAAAATTTTCTTTCACAAGGAGGCAAATCTTTTTTTTTTTTTTTTTTTTTTTTGAGACACAAAATTTCTATTCCCACCAAGCTGGAGTGCAGTGGCGTGATCTTGGCTCAATGCAACCTCTGCCTCCTGGGTTCAAGTGATTCTCCTGCCTCAGACTCCCAAGTAGCTGGGATTCCAGGCCCTGCCACCATGCCCAGCTAATTTTTGTATTTTTAGTAGAGATGGTTTCACCATGTTGGCCAGGCTGGTCTTGAACTCCTGAACTCAGGTGATTCACCCATCTTGGCCTCCCAAAGTACTGGGATTACAGGTATGAGCCACTGTCCCCATCCAAATACATTGTATTTTAAATTGACTGCCTGCAGATTAAGTAGAAAGTAACGTACTGGTATGAAGAGTAATATGTAAACTTGGCATTTAAGGAGGAGAGAAAAAGATAAACGAGTAATTTTTCGACTTTCAGCTGTCAAGGAGCTTCAAAATTGTACTTTATAGAAATAACAGTTCTGGCTAGGTGTGGTGGCTCATGCTTGTAATCCCAGCACTTTGGAAGGCCGAGGCAGTTGGATCACGAGGTCAGGAGTTCAAGACCGGCCTGGCCAACACAGTGAAATCCCATCTCTACTAAATATACAAAAATTAGCTAGACATGGTGGCACACCTATAATCCCATTTACTTGGGAGGCTGAGGCAGGAGAGTTGCCTGAACCCAGGAGGTGGAGGTTGCTGTGAGCTGACATCACACCACTGTACTCCAGCCTGGGCGACAAAGCCAGACTCCTTCTCAAAATAAATAAATAAATAAATAACAGTTCTGTCAGGGGATAGATCATTGGCTCATAGGCCCCAGAGCATTTTTATTTCTCTTTCTCATATCTATATATGTCAGAATGGTCTTCTGTCTTCACCTTCCTCTGCTTGTTTGGACAGGTGTCAGAAAATAGGATAGGCATTTTTCTTATAATCACAGCTTTTCTCCTTATGTTATATGCACATACACTTAATCCTGTTCAAGTCTTCGGTCCAGCTGGTGTTTATATTTTTTAAAAAACAGACAGAATTGAGTGATTAGTGAAGCTGATTCTACTTGCGTTGAAATATCACATGAGGCAGTGATCTATGCCTAAACGTTGGTTTCCAAAACAAAATATTTCTATGGATTTTTCTTTCTATTACTCTTAGCCCACTGGTCCCTTGCATCTTGTGAGCAGGGCGATCATCATGAGGCTCTGAATAATGTACCATCAAGATAAGTAGCTCCTCCATGTAAGAGTTGAAGCAAGTTAATGATGGGAAGAAATAAATCCATAGTATAGCAGGTGTCAATACTGACCATTGTTGCTCATCAGAGAACATGTCTGCCCAACAAAGAAAACACTTCAGCTGACCCCCTGATGTTTTCTCATCCATGGGGCCAACAATGTAGTCAGTTTTAAGACAAAAGATCACACAGGGGCTATCTTAGAGCTATAAGGAAAAGAGAACCTATGTTCTGCTTGGAGATACTGAGAGAGTAAGAAGTAATTTAAGAGCCAGCAGGCATCATCTTGTTATCATAAAGAGAAATGCTAACTAAAAATGGTGCCAACCCAAGAAAAGCAGAGCTGGGACATTGTTTGAAAACCTGGAGCCACCCGTACCTGAAGCCAGGATACCACTCTGTTTCAGTTTTTTGAGCTGATTAATTCTGAGCAGAACGTGAATGTTTTCTGCATTTTTGTCTTTGATTAAGAAAATGAGTTGGGGTACTGTGTGATATGGTTTGGATTTGTGTCCCTGCCCAAATCTCAAGTTGAAATGTAATTCCCAGTGCTGGAGGCAGGGCCTGCTGGAAGTTGATTGCATCATGGGAGTGGTTTCTCATGGTTTAACACAATCCCGCTTCGTGCTGTCATCCCAATATTGCGTTTTCATGAGATCTGGTTGTTTAAACATATCTGACACACCCCATCTCCCTCTCTCTTTTCTCTGTCTCTCCTCTCTCTCTTTCTCTCTCTCTCTCATGCACACTCCTTCCATGTAAGATGTCTCTGCTCCTGCTTTGCCTTCCACCATGAATAAAAGCTCCCTGAGGTCTCCCCAGAAGCAGATGCATCCATGCTCCCCACACAGCCTGAGGTGACACGAGCCAATTAAACCTCTTTTCTTTATAAGTTACCCAGTCTCAGGAATTTCTTTATAGAAATGTGGGAACAGACTAATACACTGTGACCTGCAAGTCAAAGGTGATTTTCATCTGACTCCCTGCTGGTGCCTCCCAGCAGGATACTGGAGCATCCAATAGACAGGAGAGGAGGCGATCAGACCTGTATTCCTCAATTGCCATGAGGAAAAATTTCAATGCTGGACATATGATGGAATCATCCAACATGTGTGAATCAGTTAGGGCAGTTTTGTGAGTTATGAAACCTAAGCCTTTATTCTTTTTGCTCTGTTATAAATTGAATAGAATAAAAATCCACCACAACCACATACAGTCTGAGCCTTGCCCTTCAAAAGTTTTAGCCATGCAAAGCCTACATTAAAAGGTATCTTTGGCTGGGCATGGTGGCTCATGCCTGTAATCCCAGCACTTTGGGAGGCCAAGGCAGGCAGATCACTTGAGATCAGGAGTTTGAGACCAGTCTGGCCAACATGGTGAAACCTCATCTCTACTAAAAATACAAAAATTAGCTGGGCGTGGAGGCACCCAGTAGCCAGGGTCCAGTAGCTGGGATTATAGCTACTTGGTGGCCCAGTACCTATAATCCCAGCTACTTGGGAGGCTGAGGCAATGGAACCCAGGAGGCAGAGGTTGCAGTGAGCTGAGGTCATGCCACTGCACTCCAGCCTGGGCGACAGAGTGAGACTGTGTCTCAAAAATAAAATATATCTTCTAGAAAAAAGTACATAGATTGGACTCCATTAAAATTAAAAACTTCTGTGCATCAAAAGGCATTATCAACAGAATAGGAAAGCCATCCACAGAATAGGAAAAAATATTTGCAAATTATATATATTACAGGAGATTAATACCCTGAATATATAAAGAACTCTTACACCTCAACAACAACAAAACAAATAACCTAATTTAAAAACGACCAAAAGACCTAAACAAACATTTCTCCAAAGAAGATAAGAAAATAGCCAATAAGCACATTTAAACATGCTTAACATCACTAATGACTGAGGAATGCAAATCAAAGCCATTAGGAAATACCACTTTACACCCATTATGATGACTATTTTTTTTTAAAAGGTCAGATATGGTAGCTCACACCTATAATCTCAGCACTCTGGGAGGCAGAGGCAGAGGGCTCACTTGAGTCCAGGGGTTCAAAACCAGTCTGGGCAACATAGTAAGACCCTGACTCTAGCAAAAAAAATTTTTTAATTAGCTAAGTGTGGTGGTGCACACTTGTAGTCCCAGCTACTTGAGAGGCTGAGGTGGGAAAATTGCTTGATCCCAGAAGGCTGAGGCTACAGTAAGCAGTACAGTAAGCAGTGCCACTGCACTTCAGCCTGGGCAACAGAGTAAGACCCTGTCTTCAAAAAAAAAAATAAATAAAATAGAAACAGTAAATATGTGTTAGTGATAGAGACAGGAGGCAGCTAAAGGTCCCCTGTTGAAACCCCACCCTTAAACCTAAAGCAGCCTAAAGGCTGAAAAACCGGACTACTGGTCCCGGATGAAGCCTGCCATTTCCCAGCTGAATCTTTCTGAATAATGCCCACCTGCACACTGCGGGGACGGGGTGGAGCCTCAGGAAGTTCATGGCATTTGCGGCGAGGAGGAGCCTGGCCTCTCCTGGTCCTGTGTGGTGACCTGGGATTCAATCTGTGAGGTGGTAAATCTGCTAGCAGGACTCTCTCTCTCTCTTTGCTAAGAGTTATTTTGCCTTTTTCCTTTTTGCCCAATAAATTCCGTTTTCCTCACCCTTCTATGTGCCCATGAGCCTAATCTTTCCTGGTCATGTGACAAGAGCCTGGTTTTAGCTGAACTAAGGAGAAAGTTCAGCATCATTAGTAAGGATGTTGAGAAATTGGAACCTTTGTGCATTGCTGTGGGAATGATGCAGCTGCTATGGAAAAGAGTATGGTGTGTTCTCAAAAACTAAAACATAGATACCATATGATCCAACAATCCCACATCTGGGTATATACCCAAAGGAGTTGAAAATGAGGGCTAGAACAGATGTTTGCACAGCCGTGTTCAGAACACTATTCATATTAGCCAAGGGCTGGAACCAAACCAAGTGTCCATTGGCAGATGAATGGATAAATGAAATGTGGGATGTACATATAATATGGAATATTATTCAGACTTAGGAAGGAAATTCTGATACATGCTATGACATGCATGAACCTTGATGACATTGTGCTAAGTGAAATAAGCCAGTCACAAAAGAACAACTACCATACAATTCCACTCATGTGAGGTACTTACAATAGGCAAAGTCACAGAAGCAGAAAGTAGAATGGTGGTTGTCAGGGGCTAGGGAAAAGGAAAATGGGACATTTTGTTTAATAGATATGGAGTTTCTTTTCAGAATGTCGACAAAGTTCTGAAAATAGATAGTGATGATGGTTACGCAACAGTGTGAATGTACATAATGCCGCTGAATGGTTAAAAAGGTAAATTTTAGGCAATATATGTTTTATCACAATAAAAAATAAAATACATCTTCCAGAAGAATTGTGCTTCATTTAACAAACAGAAGATACTCCCAATTTAATCAGTCGATGTTAGACAGGAAAATGGGAAGGGAAGGTGATTGGCTGTGATGTTTCTGATTCACCAGCAAAACTAGGGTTTTTACATTCAACTAAATATGATAATTAGGTCATTTGCAAGAATGGAGCCTGATTGCATGAGCTCTATCTTTCAACAATAATAACAGAAGGAGGAATAACAGACACTGGTTGCTATCTAATGCCCCTTACCTTTATTGCATCTTCAGTAGTTGTAGCAAGAAATAAAAGCTTGTCTTTATTTTTAACATAGCAATAGCTCTGCCAGTCTTGTTTGGTTTAACTGTCTAGATTCTTCACTTCCCTCTAATGTTCTTCACGTAGTCAATATGAATTTACTCAAGTTTGGGTAGACGTGATGGTCAGTGGTTTTGTGCAGGTTATTCTGTTTGTTCTAGATAGATTCATTCTCAGCCCTTCTCTGTTTTACCCTCTGCTTCAGGAGGAGATCATTATGGGCTGCATCACCTGGGCTCCATCATTCTCTGGCTTCTAGCACAGTTTGGCCATCGGGAGGTAGCGACAGGAGATGAAGCAAGAAGGAGGAGAGCAGTCTGAGCATTCTCTGGATGCTTCCTGCCTTACCACGGTTTTGGCGTGGCTGGAATCCTGTCTCCCACTACTGCATCTGTAGGGCAGCTCCCCTCCCTTGACTATAGATCTCACTGCACCTTGGAAACACATTTCTCTTTCTTGGCCATTCAAGCTTAGGGGAGGTAACAGCCCCAATTGTTGCTAGTCCCTAGGTATTGCTTGATGCCTATTGATTCCTCAATTAACCCTTTGAGCATGTCATTCAGTTCTTTCCAAGACGTTGACTAACACAGACATTTGTATGCCACCACCACGGATGCTTCTGATGGCCCTACTTCCCTAATAAACGCTGATACGCCCAGAGAGAAGAGTTTAAAAGGCCAGGTTATCATTGATGGCTTGATGTCCACGTCTCTTAAATTCACTGACTATATGTAAAGCATTTTTCGCAGTGCCTGGCTCACAGCAAGGATTCAATAAGAATTATTGTTGTATCATCATTTTAATAACCAGAGAATGGCAACCATTGTCTTTTTTTATTCACTGAAGAGATGAACTTCATTTAACTGCTGATATCTTATTTCATTGTTATTGGGGGCTTAATACATGCCAGGCCACTTAGTGGCTTTACTGATTTAATCATAGCTCAGAGCAGTGCTATGAGGTAGGTACTACAAAATTATTATTTTTATCTGGCAGATGAGTATGCCAAAGCTTACAGAAGATATGTGATTTGCCCAAGATCACACCAAGGGTAAGTGGTGAAGATGAAGTTCGAACACAGGCTACTGGCTCTAGAACCTGTATTCTTCTCAAGACATCCATAGCTTGCCAAGATAAGACAGGCATGGTCCCTTCCTTCTTGGAGCTAGAGAGGAAAACAAGCCTTAAACGAGTAATTACAAATAGGATGCATCTTACTAGGCAAACCTAATCTCACCCAGAGAAAGTGACATTTAAGCTAGGAACTGAGGGAATGACGCAGACACAAGAGATGGTCTGTCTGCCTTTCACCTGCAGATTTGGGAGCAAGTTGGGGCAGGGTTGTCAATGTCTCTTCTTGGATTGTTGCAGCAACACTTAGCATCTTGCTCTGAACAAAGTGTAACATCAGCGAATGTTTCTTGACTCTATTGAAATAAAGATACTTAATTTCTCCCCCACGGATGACTACTTCTGGTAGAAATCTTCCTTAATACTTGCTTGTAAATCAAAGTCTTCACAGTGCCTTGTAAGGTCCCAGAACCAAATTTGCTTCCCAGTTACCTGTGACATCTATTAATTTCAATAGAACCAACATGTTTACTTGAAGGGAGAATTTGATTGACAGGTTATTGCACGGCACTTAATGACAATTCCATCCCTTTCAAATGCACAGTTGGTATCTATAATCATTGTTTGAGAAGATTACGTGTCACATGAATTAGAGGTTGCAGAGTCGGAGCCGCCTCCACCGTTTGATTGTTATACATTCCTTACCCTCTTTTCTAGTTCCTTTCCTTCTCAGATTAACATGTTGTTATTTTTTTCTGGCACCTGGTTGTCCAGATTTAAAACAGAAGAACTACAGCACAAGATGTCTATATTTTTTAAGATTGAAATTATTTTAGAATTAGATTGTAGGGAGAAAATTGTTGCCAAACATTGCTCCCTGAAGATCTTTCCACATTGGAAGAATTGTCAGCCCAGAAGAGTTCAGCTGGGGTCTGTCTGCTATGAACCCCCGAGACCCATTCTGGCCTCATGCACCTGTTCTCTATTTTCCTAGCACCATGCTCAGGAAGGAAATGTTGTTTCCTGTTTAGCCTGTGGTTTGGGATCTGTGAATCATCTGGATATCCCTCTGAATGTTAAAAAGTATTTCAAGCAAAGAATAAACATGCAAATGTTTGGTGGCTGGGAGCTGCAGGCTATAGGCTGAGATGTATCAAAACAAAAGCATGTATAAAACTTTCTAATAATGCTGTTATCTATACCAACATCATTTGCTTTTTTCCCCGTCTTTTCCTGTCTTCTCTATCTCCTCAACTCAGACTGTATGATAGAAAAAATACTAAATGAAGGGTTTGGAAACTCAAGTACTGGATTCAGTTCTGCTACTGACCTTAGTACCAGACACAAGTCACTGAATTTCTCTTGGGCCTGATTCCTTCTTTTGTTCAAGAAATATTTGTTGAAAACCTATCATAAACACTACTTTACCTGGGATTCAGAAGTGAAGAAAATATACATAGTTTCTGCTGTTATAGGTTCCTTGCTGACAGTTCAGTAGGAAAATGAGACATGATCACAAAGAGACAGAAACTCAACCTCGTGATGTGAAGTCAGATATTTGTCTATAAGTCTGTGGCCTCCTTGTCTATAAAATGGGTACCACTGGGTGCCGTGGCTCACATCTGTAATCCTAGCACTTTGGGAGGCCAAGGCAGGCAGATCACCTGAGATCAGGAGTTCAAGACCAGCCTGGCCCAACATGGTGAAACTCCATCTCTAGTAAAAATACAAAAATTAGCCAGGCATGGTGGTGTATGCCTAAAATCCCAGTTACTTGAGAAGCTAAGGCAGGAGAATTGCTTGAACCCAGGAGGCAGAGGCTGCAGTGAGCCAAATTATGCCACTGCACTCCAGCCTGGGCTGCAGAGTGAGACTTTGTCTCAAAAAATAAAATAAAATAAAATGGATATACCATTATATATGCTACATTTCCCAGACATTAAAGCATTATTTAAAAAGCAGCATCTGCAAAGGGAACTAGAATAGCCAAAATCGTTTTTAAAAAGAAGAACAAAGTTAAAGAAGTTATACTATCTGATTTTAGGACTTTTAGAAAAGCTACAGTAATCAGGACAGTGTGGCAGTGGCATAAGGACAGGTATGTGGATTAATGCAGCAGAGTTAAGGGTCCAGAAATAGACCCACACTTACATAGTCAATTGCATTTTGAGAAAGTGCCAAGGTACGAAAAGGACAGCCATTAATAAATTATACTAGAATAACTGGATCTCTATATTAAGAAAGGTACCTTGACCTTTTCCTCACAGCATACACAAAATTACACTCAAAAGAGATTGTAGACCTAAATCTGAGAGCTAACACTATAAACCTTGTGAATAATATATAGTAGAAAATCTTTGTAACCTTGGGTTAGGTCAGGTTTCTTATGTAATAGATTACAAAAAGCATGAACTATAAAAGAGAAACGGATAAACTGGGCTTCATAAAGAGTTAAAACATTAGCTTGTCAAAAGACCCAATTCAGAAAATGAGAAGCTGAGCTATTAATTAGGAGAAAATATTTGTAAGGTAAATAGCTAACAAAGGATTTGTATCCAGATAACGTTAATTTCTCTTAAACTTAATAAGAAAATAATCCAATAATAAAATGAGAAAAATATTTGAACAGACAATGCCCAAAATATATGAACTGTCAGAAATCACATGAAAAAATGCTTAGCATCATCGAAATGCAACTTAAAACCGCAATGGGATACCACTACACCCTCGCTTGAATAGCTAAGGTTAAAAATACTGGCAATAATAAGTGTTGGTGAGGCTATAGAGCAACTAGAAATCTCATATGCTGCTGATAGCAATGGAAAACAATACAGCTGTTTCCAAGAAAGAAGCTTCTTAAAATGTTAAATATACACTTACCACCCAGTAATTCCACGCTTAGGTATTATCCAAGAGAAATGAGAAAATAGTCCACTGAAAGACTTACATGAATGTTCATAGTATTCCTTAATAATACAAAACTGGAAACAATCCAAATGGCCATCAACTGATATATAGATAAAAAGAAAATGGTGATATACAGTTAAATATTAACAACTAAAAGGAAAGGAGTTGATGAGGGTACAGGGCACACTACCCCCAAAATATGATTGTGGGAGACCAGAATATATCACCTTGAAATATGCCTTTTTGGCATAAGGATTTTTTTGAGCTGATTATTCTGGCAAACAGCAGACGCAGGAGAAGCTCTGAAAATGAGAGTAGGGGTTATGCTTTTGTAAGAGAAATTTACATCTATCAAGGAAATCTTCATTTGTAAGGTCGTGTCCCTCTCTGCACCAGAAAGAAAGTATGGTAGATCACTAGACACTCTTAGCAATGGAGCAGGCACAGGCTTAAATCTATACAATAAATCTAAGCCTCATTTATGGGGCTTTTCCTGGCCAGCTTCCCATAATGAGGCATTTCCCAAGCCTTCTTTCTTTATTTCAGGGGACATGGTACATGACTGCAGTCTCAGGTCTAAGCAAGATTTTGAGATCTACTCTGGCGGTTTTATTCACTTTTTCCTGAGTGTCTTCCACGTATACATTAGGTATATATGTGATTAATCTTGTTTGTTTTTTTCTTATTAATCTGTTTTTTGTTACAAGGATCTGTCCCAATTAAGAACTCATGAAGGGTAGAGGAAAAATTATTTTCCCTCCCCTACAGAGTCCTAATACAATGTGGGTGAATTTTAAAGGCACCAGGCTAAGTGAAAGAAGCCAAAAACAAAATACCATGTAGAGTCCTGTATGATTCCATTTACCTGAAATCGTTGTAGGACTTTCTCCTTAGTTCAGCTAAGAGCCGGGTCCTTGTCACACAGCCGTGAAATATTAGGCTCACACTTTGACGGGTGAGAAAAATTGAATTTATTGGGTGAAAAGGGAAAAAAGGGGTAACAGGTCCCTCAGCAGAGTGACAGTCCTGCTAGTGAGGGCTTCCTGCTGCACAGATTGAATTCCTGCTTGCACCCACTGCAAATGGCACGAACTTCCCAGGGCTCCACCCCAGTGCGTCTGTCTCCCAAGGCGCAGGCCGGTTGGAGTCTCTCTGGGGACCCCTTCCCACCTGGCTGTCTCAAAATATTTAATGAAAATCCTAAAAAGACAAAACTAACGGGACAATAAATAGATTGTCTGTTTCCTGGGGCTGGAGATACAGACAGGAGTTGACTGCAAAGGGGTATGAGAGCAATTTTGGGGTTATGGCGGAGTTCCAAAATGTGATGGTGGTGGTGGCGGCATGACTAGTTTCATTTACCAAGATCTGTTCATACTTTAAGTTGGTGAAGTTTATTCTTCAAGAAAGCTGTAAATAATGTTAATGCAAAATAAATACAAACCTGGAGCTTATAGAAAGCAATTCTATAAAGCAATACTTTGGCAGTTTCACAGGACAAAGAAGTTAGTAAGCAATACAGTAGGAGAATTTCTGAGGTTCATCCTGGAGAAACTTCCATTCATAATGGAACCCCAGAAATCCTAAGCCACATAGCACTTGAGTTGGGACACCCAGTCTGGAAATACAGGCAGAAATGTCAGGCACAGACATAGGTTTCTTATCACTCACATAGAAATCTCAGTCAGAGGCCACAGGTCGTGGCTTCAATGCTTTATCTGGCTAGATAAATCCTGATGGGTTTCTCCTCTTCTGCTCCCCGGAGCCCTGGAGGTGAGAGGGTGGAAGTGTGGAGCAGCCCGACCTCCCTGGCCGAATTTGACTCACTGACATGGAGGGTGTTCTCTCAACATTGGGATTTCTGTAGCCCTCTAGTTGCTCACACTGCTGCTGCTGCTGGAACTTCATGCTTTCCATTTCTAAGTTCTATCCAGGACTTTGGCATTTCCTGTGATGCTGGTTTCTCAAGGGCATCAACATCCCACACGGTAGAAATCCAGGTTTACTTCTCTTAGGAGACCCCCCCAGGCCTGAGCTTGGCTTTCCTCCCCAAACCCTCAATTCCAGGCTCTGGTCTCCCAATTTTCTTCCCTTTCAGCACTCAGTTAGCTGCTGCCTATCCTATGAAGTGTTGGTGAAGAACACGATTTCTCCTTAAAACTCTCCCTATCTGAACAGGCATGTTAGACTCTTACTCATGACCTCCTTCCACATCCTTAGACTCTTAATATCACAAATTATTAGAATCCAAAAAGACTTTACAGGGAATCTAGATCAGACTTTACCAGAATGTCTTCCTCAGAACTGAAGGGTGCGAATAGGTGGTCGGTGAAAAATAGATTCCGTTATCAAATGCATCTAGAAAATGCCAAACAAACATGTTTCTCCACACTGTGTATTAAGCACACTTCCAGCATATTAACGCACACTGTGTATTAAACAACAAATTTGGGTTTTTTTGCATAGAGTTATGGGGTACATGTGAAATTTTGTTACATGCATAGATTGCATAGTGGTGAAGTCAAGTCTTCCAGGGTATCCATCACCCAAATAACATGCTTTATACACATTAAGTGATCCCTCATTATCCACCCCGCTCCCATCCCATCGCGCTTCCGAATCTCCATTGTCGATCTTTCCACACCCTATATCCATGTCAATAGTCACACTTTAATAATGAGCGCGATGACATCGGACAGGGGTGGTGAAGTGTGGGGATATGATGTGCAGTGTTCGATCAGATAAACGTTTTTGCTTCTTTCAGATTATAGAACAGCCATACAAATGTACAGCAAGTAGACATATTCTGCCAACCATAGCTGAAACTACATAATTTTTAATGTTTCAGTCACCACATTTAAAGAGTAAAAGAAACAGGCAAACCTGACTTTTTATATAAATTTTATTTATTTATAAATAGGCTTTATTTTTTAGAGAGGTTCTAGGTTCAATTTTCTGCAAAACTGAGCAGAAAGTACTGACAGTCCCCATATCCCACTTTCCCTAAAATGCCCAGCCTCCCCTGTGTCCCAGATTTATTAATGTATTTAACCCAATCTACAAAATGATTATTCCAACATTAATAAACATAAAAATTATTAGTGAGATACTTTAATTTTTTTCCCTGTCTATTGGTTTAGTTTTCACATTTTAAAATGTGACCCTGGCCACATTTCAAGTGCTCAATAGCCAAATGTGTCTAGCGACTACCTGTGAGTGCAGGTCTAGAGTGCCAGATGTTTCAAGGAACATGTTTTAGGAAATGCTGATCTAGTCACACCCTCTGGTCATACAGATGAAGCTGCATAGCCCTGAGAGCTTGAAGTGATTTTGCTGAGTTACAGACCCAAGTCACGTCAGAGCTGAGATCAGCACACAGGTTTTCTGACCTGTACGGGTAGTTCTTTCTACTACACCATCATGCAAAACACTTATCTTTTTCTTTGTGGAAAGGAGAATTCCAACTTCCTTCCTTTGCCCCACGGAAGACCCTTTTATTCCTTCTGAATTGAATTAGAATGGAGCCTAGTTCAAAGACAAATCAGGGCTGAGTATGCAGTAACAGTGCACAGCCTTTCATTTTACCGTGTGCTTCTTGGAATCTCTGTGCTGTCTTCCCTTCTTAAAATTTGCACTGAATCCACTGATTGTGTTTCCTATTCACATCAGAGGCTCTTTCCGGACACAGTGCATTGGGATCCCTAGCCATGGAATTGCTGTGATGGCCCCTGGGCGTTTGGGCCCTGGAATAAGGAATCTTCCATTCATCATTTATTCAATAAAGCTTATTGAACACGCGCCATCCATCAGATCTTGTTCTCGGTGTTAGAGACTCATAAAGGAACAAATGAAATCCTTGGACTCTGCATTTTAGATTCCAGTGGCAGAAGAAAGATTAAAACACACACACATTTCTTTATATACAAACATTCTGCATGTCAGATGGCAGTGAGTGTTATTGAGAGAAGATAAGACAAAATAAGAGGAAAAAGGAATAAGGAATACAGGCAGGTTGAGGAGTGACGGATTCCTTTATTCCCCAATTGTGGTGTTTATTGATGGAAAAGTGGAGTAATTTAGGGAAAATATTCTCCTTAGCTTACATTACAATTTGTATTTAAATGCCTTCAACACCTTTGTGAACATGTGGGTTCTTTTAAATAAATAATGAGAATATTTATTAACAGCTAAGGCACAGGCTATTTACATGGTACTCTGCTGAGCCATGACATTTAACAATTTAATGAGAAATGGAGGGTTTATGCTCTCTGAGTATTCATTTTCAATGTCTCTGTAGTTAATAGGTGTTGGGTAAGCAAAAATTATCCTGAGCTGGCCCTTTATTAAAATTAGTCTCCATCCAGATGTCTATTCCTGTTTAATCCGTCATATATTCTGACCAGTGGGCCAGTCACCCTTGTTGACCATAGTCTCATTAATTGTCAAATATTTACAACATGAAACTGTACAATGAAAATATAAAGCAGAAGGACTGCAAAGGGGAAAAGCACAATTCGCTAAACATTTAGAATTTCATGAAGTTGATGAAAGTGATACAGAAGAGCTACCAGAAACACTTGCAAGTCACTGGCAAATAAGGATTTGACCTGACTCAACCTGCTAATAGTTGAAGAAGACAATGATGGGAACAGTGATAAGTGCTTCAAAAGGGAGAACCCAATACCAAAGCAACAGGAGAGGTCTTTGGAACACTTGATTAAACCTCAGATAGTTTTGCAAAATTCATATCCAATTAGTTTTCCTTTGGGGATCAAATATGAAATGAAGAATATACAGTGCTATTACATAATTGTGCTTGATTTAACAAAAACCTCTGAAATAATTTATTTGTTGAGTTTTTTTTTTAAATAACTGTACAGTTGAAATTTTAAACTAAATTTGGTTAAATGTAAGACAATTTTATAATTTGTATAATTTTTAGTTCCTTTTTCAAGAAAATGTCCCAATAACATCCTCTTTTTTTAAAATGATATTTTGGTGCATTTATTTTAAGTGGCCCTAGAGGCCAGGTGCAGTGACTCATTCCTGGAATCGCAGCACTTTGGGAGGCCAAGGCAGGAGAATGACTTGAGGCCAAGAGTCAGAGACCAGCCTGGGTAACATAAGGAGACCTCATCTCTAAAAAAAGTAAAAAACAATTAGTAAGGGATGACGGCGCTCACCTGAAGTCCCAGCTACTCAGGAGGCTGAGGTGGGAGGATCCCTTAAACTCAGGATTTTGAGTTGCCGCAAGCTGTGATTGCACCACTGTACTCCAGCCTGGGTAACAGAGCAAGATCATGTCTCAAACAATCAATCAATGTGGCAATTTCCAGGTACCAGTTACCCTTGAATGACAGGAAATGGCCTGCCTGTGCTAATAGTATCTGTACTTTTCAGGTGAAGAAACTGAGATGTGAAGAACTTAAGTCATTTGTTCAAGGTCATATAACCAGTATGAGGTGGAGGCTAACAGCAACATAGCCAACCTGAATCAAGTCATCTCCAGCACACAACACTGCCTCCTAGAGGGATCTCATTTGTTTTGCTTATTCTTGACCGTGTTCAACATCAAAGTTTTGCATTAAAAGATGTTTAGTACCCATTTCTTGTGGACCTCACAGGTAGGCATGAGTCTACCTTAAACATTTCGCTGAAGATGGTTTTAAGTAGTAAATGAACACACTGTCCATTATACAGTCTCAAAGGTTTGAAGTCTAAACTTCCTAACTGCTAGTTAAAGTCTATTATCTTTGTGTTTGCCTAACTTCTGCAGGACATATCAAGGAAGTTAAACATGTCTGTTATAAATGTTGGGTACCTAATCACCTTACCTTATAGCTGAGCCAGTAGGCAGACACTAAATAAAGAAAACCTCCCAGCTCACAATGACATACTGTCTTTGTACATCTTTCAAGCAGAGGAAAGATAACGGCCATGTATGAGGTTAGTCAAGACTGCTGATTTGCAGTCTCTTCAGGAAATTGTAGTGTTTCCGAGGACAATATTCCTAGTCAAAATAGATTAAACCTGAAGCCAAAGTGATGACCACAGTCAAAGTTAATAATACTGTGTGTTTGGTTGGAAACAACTGGAAGAAAAATAAGTTTTCATAGCAGACAGTCTGCCCTATAATCCTTTATTCTCAGGTCCTTGTCAGGCAGAAAATGAAGTTTTCTCTTTGAGGACTTTGTATTTGTAGACGGACAAAAAATACCATTTACCCTGATGAAATGGAGTCTAAGGTTAGAGGGGCCTAAGTATGTTTTAGATAAAAACTGGCCCTTTACTCACCCAGTTTCAAGTTTTTGAAGAATACGAGATACTCTTATAACATTCTCCTGGATGCAGAAAGAGGATGTACTGCTCTCTGGTAGCAGAGGGTAAGCCACTTTGACAGAGGGGACAGGAAAGTAAGGCTTCTCATAAAGATGGGGGCTGTCAAGATTATTAAGCCACCAGCAATCGACTTCTGGATATAAACTCAAAAGAATTACAAGCAGAGGCTGGGTGCGGTGGCTCACGCTTGTAATTCCAGCACTTTGGGAAGCTGAGGTGGGTGGATCGCCTGAGGTCAGGAGTTTGAGACCAGCTCAGTCAAAACAGTGAAACCCCGTCTCTGCTAGAAATACAAAAATTAGCTGGGCATGGTGGCGGGCACCTGGAGTTCCAGCTACTCTGGAGGTTGAAGCAGGAGAATTGCTTGAACCCAGGAGGTGGAAGTTGCAGTGAGCCAAGACCACACTACTGCATCCCAGCCTGGGCGACAGAGTGAGACTGTCTCAAAAAAAAAAAAGAAAGAAAGACAGACTTACAAGCAAAGAGTCTAAGAGACATTTGTACTCCTAGATTTGTAGGAGCACTATTCACAATAGCCAAAACATAGACGCACCCCAAGTGTCCATGTACAGATGAATGGAGAAACAAGTGTAGTCTGCACGCAATGGCATATTAGCCTGAACAAGGATGAAAATTCTGGCCTGTGCTACAACATGGATGAACCTGGAGGACATTATGCTAAATGAAATAAGCCAATCGCAAAGGATTGTATGATTTTACTTTTATGAAGTACCTAGAGTAGTCAAATTCATAGAGACAGAAAGAAAGAAAGAAGACTGCTGGTTTCCAAGGATGAGAAGGGGAAGGAGCAATGGGAATTTCTGCTTAATGGGTGCAGAGTTTTAGTTTGGAAAGATTAAAAAAAGTTCTGGAGATCAAGAGTGGTGATGACAACATGACAATGTGAATGTACTTAATGTCATCGAACTGTACACTTAATTAAAATGGTAAATCTTATGCTATTAAAAAAAAGACTGATAGACCAAAGAGTGGTGGGAATGGTGCTATTGGAGATGATAGTGGTGAAGATAAGAAGGAGCAAAGAAATACATCTTTAGATATATTGAGAAATGTATCCTTAGATAAGATTTCCCAACCATGTTATGATAAGAAAATGAGTCAGGCCCAATGGCTCATGCCTGTAATCCCAGCACTTTGGGAGACTGAGGTAGATGGATTGCTTGAGCCCAGGAGTTCAAAGTCAACCAGGGCAACATGGTGAAACCCCATCTCTACAAAAAATACAAAAAATTAACCAGGCTTCGTGGCGCATACCTTAGTCCCAGCTACTCAGGAGGTTGAGGTGGGAGAATCACTTGAGGCCAGGAGGTCAACTCTACAGTGAGCCAAGACTGAGCCACTGCATTCCAAGCTAGGTGACAGAGTGAGACCCTGTCTCAACAACAATAACAAAAAAAAGTAAAGGGAAATCCTGTCGGGCAATAATTGTACTAATTTATTGAGTGCTTACCAATTACCAAAGATTAATTAGGCTAAGGGCCTTGCATTATGCATTAACTGATTTTTTCTTCACAATAGCCCCATAGGGGTGGCCACTACTGTTACACCCTTTTGAGATTTAGCAAGATTAACCATCTGTCTGAGGCATGGAGTCGATGAGTGCCAACAGAGCCAGGAGTTGAAGCCAGGGTGTCTGCAGAGCCCAGTGGTTCTCAAACATGTGTGCACCAGAATCTCCTGGAGGGACTGGGAAACCACACATTGCTGGACCTTACCCCCAGAGTATCTGAGTCACTAGATCTGGGGCAGGGGTCAAGGATTTGCATTTCTAACAGGTTCCCCAGTAATGGTCATGTTGCTGGTTGGGGACCACACTTGGAGAATTAGTGAACCAGCCTATGTTCTTAACAGCTGCAAGGTGACAGCAGAAGGAAGGATTGCTCTATATAGGAGGAACCGGGGACAATGGCACAGGGTAACTTGATGTGCTGAAAGGAGCCAGAGCAGGTCAGGGAGTGACAAGCAGAGTTCCCTACATCAGCTGTGCCACCTTCTTCACTGTGACAACAGGGGCAGCTGCTACTCTCTATCAGCAAGGTATGAGCTTTGAGGTGTTTTGCCCAAGAAGTAATGGAAAAAGATGAATGGAATCATACATTCTCATATTTTGCTTTCCCCTGGCCTACCCAAATATTCCATGTCCTTGAAGGTCCAGATGAAATTCCATCTAAGGCCAATCTCTGGGTCTTCATTAACTCAGATTGTATTTAAACTTAGTGTTACATGGATTAGCATTTAATTATTCTCTAATTGATTTATGTGCTTTCATCTCTCTTCCCCATCTAGTTTTAAAGCTTTTTGAGGTCAAGGACAGTGGCATATACTTATCTAGAACTTCAAATGTGGTTAGAACAGTCTTACTCAGACTAGATGTATAATCAATGATTATTTTTAAAAATTGTTCAGCAAGTTAGAGATTATTATTATATCATATTAATAAAAACAAGAGAAAGCATGTGATGAACAAACTTCAGAGAAGTAAGTGTTGGTTAGCTGATGGCTGTCCTGTTTATAGTTCAAATGGTGGCATAGATAGAAGTACTTGTGGTTCAAGATACCTAAGTGACATCCACATAAATCTAAGAAGCCTGTAAGAGGATGAGTGTGCCTTGAAATTGTGCAATGAACACCTGTACTACCCCAAGCCATGTCCCTGTGTACTGAGTGGCCCCTACAGTGACACTACTCCCTTCCAAGGAAGGTGATGTCCTTATAAATACCATTTCGGCTCTCCCATAATATCTGGCATGATCGTGGTTTACTGCAACTTCCACCTCCTGGATTCAAGCAGTTCTCCTGCCTTAGCCTCCTGAGTAGCTGTGATTACACGTGCACCACCAAGCCCACCTAATTTTTTTTTTGTTTTTGTGGTTTTAGTAGAAATGCGGTTTCACCATATTGGCCTGGCTGGTCTTGAACTCTTGACCTCAGGTGATCCATCCATCTCAGTCTCCCAAAGTGCTGGGATTACAGGTGTGAGCCACTAAGCCCAGCCTACTTTTTTTTTTTTTTCTTAAACTCTAGTCAAGTACGGTAGTGAGAAGGGAAGAGTAGGACAAGGAATTTGATTGGCATATGACTGTGAAAAATCAATTGAGATATCTCACTATCTTCAGACCAGCCTATACTTTTGCAATATTCTATAATTTTCTGATTTACTTTCTTTCTCTCCCTAACTCAATTTGCTAATGAGTGCCCTAAAGGTAGGACCTTGTTTTATCTTTGCATCCCTAGTGTCTTGAGAAGTATGCTGCATGTAGTAGATTCTCAAAATAAATGTTTGTTGAATGAAGTAACACGTGAGTGCATGAGTGAAACATAGTCATTGGCAGGTTATTTGGAGCTCCCGATGTAGTGATACACAGTAAAATGCACTGAAATTGCTGGGAGAAAAAGCAAGATTAGGGAGAAAAGGTTAAAGGTGCCATCTGAGTTTTGGTAGTTTTCCCTTGTAGAGTCCTATGACGGATTTTCCCACCAGCAATCCAGAATGACAGATGGATTGTTTCATCCTCCAGTTACAAATGAGAAAATTGCTTTGGTCCCAGTTTTGTAATTGCCACGTTTTTCCTTGATAATTTAGTCAAATCAGGACGCCTTGTTTTCTTAAACAATTATAATGCTCATATTAGAGGGCTTCATGGGGAAGTTCCATTTTGGAAATTACTGTGGAGATGTAACAAAGCTCATCAGTGCCTTATTTTCTTGAAGAATATACTCCTTCATTTGACCTCCTAGAAACACCTCGTTGTCACTTGGCCTTTGTGCTAGTCATCAGAGCTGTTTACCGGGGGTCATAAGGGTCTGCCCACCCTCCTTCTCAGCACATGGCAGGGTGGTGCTTCTCTGTACCCCTTGAAGTTGGATGAGCCAGGTGACTTGCTTTGGCCAGTGAAATGTGAGGGAGCGGGGGATGTGTGTCACTTCCTGCTGGAAGTTTCAAGAACCAGTGTGCCCTTCCCTACCTTATCCTTCCCATTTCACTGGCAATGGGTCAAACTGAAACCTCCATCAGCCTGAGGTTTCTAAGTAGTTTCTATGAGTAATGTGTTCATACTTCTTGTAGATGGAAAGTCAAAATGATCAAAGAAAGTGCTTCTTTGAAGTGCCTTAGAGAAATAACTGGCTAGACGGGTCTATTTCAACTCCTCCCTTTTATTTGAAGACATTACTTCATAGTGCATTACAATCTGTGTGAGCATGGGTGGCTTCAAAGGCCTATGCAGAATCAGCAGCCCTTCCCAATGTAAACACGAGTCTACTGTGTCTGATTAGTGCCTGTCATAGCCATCAGTCCTGCCATTGTTAGGAATGCCCGGCTCAGAATCAGAATTACAAGCTTTGTTCAATAAAAGATACTTACTCCTCGTTCCTGAGCATTATCTGTAAGGTGTCCCTGTTTCCTAGTCCCTCCCAGCCAGGCCACCCCACATCTTTTGCCTCTCTTTTGTTCTTGATGCCCCGCAGTCACTCCCTGTGCAGAGGTAGCCTGTGCGCTCTGCTGCTAGCTTTCATTTGCCCATATCCAGAGCCAAGCTATGATAGAGACCCCTGCAGTATGGGAGCCTGGCTGAATGTTGGACTTTGTGGCTGCTGATCCTGCCTTGTTTCTTGGGCTCAGAGCCAGGGCTGATCTTGGACAAAGTATTAAGCAGGCTAATTTTCTTCTCAGATCCACACATTCCTCTTCACATCTGGGTGACAGCACTGCATTGGATGCATGGGGGATTGAGTCTCCCACTACATGTCCTAGCTATGTGACCTTGAGCAAATGACTTAAAATCTTGACACCTCACCTTCCTGAGTTCTTAAAGCTGGTACTGGTGCCTAGTTCAAAAGGCGATTGTGAGCACTAAATAACACAATACCTATATGCTTGGCATGCTGTATTCCTTCAATATATTTTAAGCTTTATTATTAGTTTTGTTAGTTTTAGTCTTACTAAAATGCAAATGACTGGCAAGGCTTGGATGTTTTCCTCCTGGGCTGTGGGAAGTCTGGTGTACGGGAGTCTGAAATTCCTCTCGGAGGAGAGACAATGACAACAAGGTACACACACCTCAGCATGGCTCTTCACTGTGTGCTCACCTACATGCATACAAGAACTCTTCTGGGATAGAAGACACTTTATTTATTTGTGAAAACAATATTTTAAAAAGGATATCAGCTTGCGTTGCTGAGCCAAATAACAGAAAATAATGAGCTCTGGAAAGTGATAGTTCTTAGCCAGGAAATCCTCAGCAATTTGGGATAAATGGGAGAGTGGGGAAGCTGGGCAGTGTCCAAGATCGATGCAGCAATTGAGTCCATGAGTCCATCACACACGTTCTGCAGAGAAAGGAAAACCTGGTGTATGAAATGTTTTAGTAAGTACTAAACATTTACTAAACAGCTAACAGAAAAATTGCTTATCACGTGAGGCATAAAACTGTAGTGGAAGTTGGAAACGCACAAGTGGTGTGAGACTGTACAGGAAGCATGAGTCTTGATGGAACTGAGACATAGAGGAAAGCAAGGGGCCCTACTGAACACTGCATTTTCACAGGCTGAGGGACTGGTGTAAGATGCCCAATATATTCCTGTCCAAAGTCATAGGTTGCCTTTACTCTGTTGGTGTGTGTCTGCCTCTCCTTTGGCCAATGGCCTGCTTGAAGAGAGGGTTCTGTCTTCATCACTCTTCTCTCTCCCAAACTAGCTCTGTGCTTGGCACATGGTAAGTGTCACCTAGATGTTTAGTGAGTGAATAATTGAGTGAATCCATCTCAGGAGCCAGGTTCCAAGGTCTAAGCAGGTCTAGCATATAGGAAGCTTGTGCTAAGACAGTCATCTAGGACCTGTAGGTTTCTGCCTAAGGACAGGATAGGTGGAGGCATAGGTGAGTAGGAAAGAGGCCAGCCTTCTTCAGGGCATTCCTGTTATGAAGTGTGAAGGTTTGCAGGGACTTTGAACTCAGCATTGCAAAAGTTTACTGGTTTGAACTCAACATTGCAGAAGTTTACTGATGAAGATGTAGGAAAAGGCAGGCGTGAGATCCTGGTAGAGCCACTCAGGAGGTTCAAAAGCCCATGGTTTTGAGGGAAGCATGGAGCCAAAATAGTGTCAAACCTCTTAGGTCTCAGAAGGGAACCCAACCTTGAAAATTAAGTTATTTGTATCTAGAGAACATCATACCTTGAACCAAGTGCAGTAGCTCACCCTCAGCACTTTGGGAGGCCAAGGTGAGAGTATAGGTTGAGCCCAGGAGTTTGAGACCAGCCTGGGCAACATAGTGAGACCCCAACTCCACCAAAAAAAAAAAAATTAGCAAGGCATGGTGGTACATGCCTGTAGTCTCAGCTACGCAGGAGGCTGAGATGGGAAGATTGCTTGAGCCCAGGAGCAAGAGGCTGCAGTGAGTCATATCGCACCACTGCACTCCAGCCTGAGTGACAGAGCGAGAGCTTGTCTCCAAAAATTAACTAGTTAATTAAATGAATAACATTGAAAAAATAAGATTCTACATTGTTTTAGGCACCTCAGGATCTTACCCGGATACAATAGCAATCAGTTTTTGAGCACTTTTATGTCAGGTGTTGTGCTAAGTGTTTTGGGTACTGCTTTATCTAACTTAATCCTCATAACAACTTTAAAGATAAGTACTATGATTCCCATTTTAAAGATGGGAACTGAGGCTTAGTAAAGTTAAGTAACCACTACATTATAGATCAGAGATTCAAAGCCACGCTGTATAACTACAATATCTCATGCCATTGACTACCAAGAAAAGCTCCTACCTTTATTTTATTTGTAGGTTAGGGTGCATGAATATGTATGTAGACTTAAAACATCTACCCTCATTTTATGATTCTTCTACAAATGTTGCTTCTAGAACTCCTTGGCTATACTCTTACATTTCCAGACTGGAGAGATACAGATGGACTTTATGGTGGTTTCCAAGATCTCTACCTGCTGAGGTTCCTACCCTTTTGGGTGTAGGCAGGACACGTGACTTGCCTGTAACCAATGGAATATGGTGAAGGTAATGGGGTGTCGTTCCCATGATTAGTTTAGTTCATGTAGAACTCTATCTTCTTAGTAAACTTGGGTAGAGTCTCTCTTCCTCTCTCTCTCGCTCTCTCTCTATTGCTGACTTTGAAGAAATGAGTTGCCGTGAACCCTACAGTGGCAAAGAAATAAATTCAACAATCTGAGGGTGTATGGACAGAGATCTTTACCTGATCAAGCCTCTGATGAGAACCCAGCCTTGGCCAACACTTTGATTGTCGCCTGGTGAGACCCTAAGGACAGAGCCCTACTGAGCTATGTTCAGGCTTCTGACTCAAAGAACATGTGAGAGAATAAGCATGTGTTCCTTTAGGCTGTTAAGTGTGTGGTAATTTGTCACACAGCATAGAAAACAAATACACAGAACCATTACCTGAAAGGAAAAAAAAAAAAAAAACCTTGCTGTGTGATGATTGGAGAGACATAGAGTTCGGAGGATGATGTAAAGCTGTTCTTGTTTTTTTTCCATTTGTGGAAATTAGTATATGAGAATCCTCCTTCTTGGTGGACAACAATAAGGCCTTTGTTTAAACAGCAAACAGAAAAAAAACCAGCCTGTCTCCCTTTGTTCTCCAGCCAGCCTCTCCCTCTCACGTGTTCTTTGGAGTCCTAGCTCTCAAGCTCTCGGTGGAGCTGGGCAGTTGGGGAAAATGTCCTAGTCCCTTCAGGCTTTCAGGCTGCTATAACAAAATGCCATAGACTGGGTGGATTATACACGACAGAAATGTATTGCTCACAGTTCTGGAGGCTGGAAGTCCAAGATCAAGTTGTTGGCAGATTGTCTGGTGAGGGCCTGCTTCCTCTTAGACGGTCGTCTTCTCACTGTAACTGCACATGGTAGAAGGGGCAAGATATCTCTCTGGGGTCTGTTATATGGGGCACTAATCCCATCATGAAGGTTGCACCCTCATGACTTCATCTAACTCTAACCACCTCCCAAAGGCCCCACTCCTAATGTCATCACCTTGGGGATTAGAACTTCAACATATGAATTTGGGGCAGGTGGGGCGGGGGGGGGGCGCACATTCAGTCCTTTGCAGAGGGTTCAAGTCCCTTCCATTATGTCCAATGGAGGGGAAATAAAAATGGCATGGCCTCAGGGTGAAGCACCTACAGAATAAACATATCTTTCCACATACTGATTACTTCTAATTGTGTATTTCTCTGTATTGTGATGCCTGGAGTTTATGTTACCAAAGACTCCCTTCTATTATTACAGTTGGTGTAAAACAGGGTCTAATTAAGTTGTTAGCTCATTACCTCACCTCCAGGAATGAGGGAAAAGAAGAAAATTTCACTGGGCCTCACCTCTTATCAGAAAAGCGGTTTTGTATCAGAGTAGGGAAACTGCAGGTTAAAGGCTAAATTCCTTTGGTTGTAATGTAATACCAAAGCTGTTCTTTTTTTTAAGGATCAAATAAAGCCTGTACTTAAACCAATTGTGCGTGCAAATACGATCGCTGTCCCTCTTGCTGTGACATGTTTGTGCTGGCTGAAGCTTGAAGTATCTAAGACTGAAGCTCACAGGGGTTTGGGTGGAGAGCTGATCCAGGGCAAAGAGGGCAGGGGACTTACTGATTGCATAAAAATTCCCGCCCTGCAAGCAAAACAACAGCCCCGCCGCCATTCGTGCTTGAGCTTCGCGGTGGGGTGGTAGGAGAATGTGTGTTTTGCCTGCTTTGTTGCAAGGAGGAAAGGGAGGGTGGCTCTGTCCTGGATGAGGAGGCAAAGGTGGCATTCCTGTATTTTTGTTGGATCCCTTTGCATGACCAGCCTCATCTGTCAAAACATGACGAGAACTAGAAGTAGAACAAAGAAGAGAGAAGCGGGAACCAGTGAGAAAACAGATTGAACTGAGCCAGGCGGGGTCTTAAAACACAGTCTGTAAAACATCCGATTGCATTTTACAGCTGCTTGAACTTACCGTTTTTGGCAAACGTGTATGTGTGTATTTATATGTTGGTCTATATAACCATGAAATTATTATGTCTAGGCCAATGGATTTTTTATTTTTATTTTTATTTTTATTTCTTAGAGACAGTTTTGTTCTGTCACCCCAACTGGAGTGCAGGGACATGATCATGGCTCACTGTAATCTCCAACTCCTGGACTCAAGCAATTCTTCTACCTCAGCCTCCAGAGTTGCTCCTAGCAACGATGGATATTTTTTAATATTAGCATGTGTGTAGATATAAATATGTAATTTCTAGACAACAAGCATCAAACATATTAATTTGCTTTGTGCAATGCCTTTCACCACCTAACTATAGCTAGGGATTTCTAGCTTTTTAAGATACAGCTTTATAAACAAAGTGCTTGGCTGTGCACAGTGGCTCAGGCCTATAATCCTAGCACTTTGGGAGGTTGACAAGAGCAGATCACCTGAGTTCAGGAGTTCGAGACCAGCCTGGTCTACATGGTGAAACCCCATCTCTACTAAAAATACGAAAAATTAGCCAGGTGTGATGGCACATGCTTATAATCTCAGCTGCTTGGGAGGCTGTGACAGGAGAGTCACTGGAAGCCAGGAGGCAGAGGCTGCCGTGAGTCAAGATCATGCCACTGCAATCCAGCCTGGGCAACAGAGTGAGACTCCATCTCAAAATAAATAAATAAATTAATAATAATAATAAACAAAGCACTTTCACATAATTATCTCAGTTAGAGGCCTGAACATCAGCTCACCCTCTTCTTCTCCAAGGACTCTTAGAACTTCCACTTTTGACTTTCAAGCCCACCCTCACAACTGTGTGTTCCTCAGAATTTCATGATGTCCAAGGCCAGCTCTGTCGCTTGAGCTCTGCTCTCTAGTCTGACTCAAAGCCTTCTTCCTATTCCTGGCATTTCTGAGTTCCTGAAACCACCTTCCTGCCTCTTGTTCTGTGATCAGCTCATTCAACATTTTCTCCAAATATTCCCTTCAGCTGTTTGCTTTAATGGACATTGGCAGTCTTCTGAGGACATTTTCCTCCCCACTGCCTCTTCATGGACAGGATAGGTTTTTGTTTTGTTTTGTTTTGTTTTTTCCTTCTCCTCCCCCTTGCACCCTAAGTCTGAGAAGTAGAAAAGGCACCCCCCGGCTTCTCACTGTTGACTGCGAAGCGTTTCTCCCCCTCGCTCCTGACAGCGGGTCCTCTTGCTCCTTTCCCATCGTCTTGGACCAGTCATCTCCTTGACCTCCGCTCACTCCTGCTCATTTAAGACATACTTGAGCCCCTGACTGATGTGCTTTCTGTCCACCCGACATCTGCATCATTCTCTGACCTCAGCGTTCACAGGCGGCCCTCTCTACACCCTGATATCGCAGTTCCTTAACTTCTTCACCCCACTCCACTTCATCTCAGCCAGTTACCCCGTTGGCACTACTGGGCTTTTTATTTACACCACCAGTACCTGCTTGCTTTCTGAAATCTCCAACTACTAACTCTTTCCTAGTCATCGGCTGACTGGCTTTGTTGCTACATTTATTTTACTTAATGCATGGACTCTAACACTTAAGAATTATCTGTAAGCCTTCTTTCATCTTTATTTATTATTTATTTTTTGGCGGTAGGGTCTCCCTTTGTTGCCTAAGCTGGAATGCGGTGGCATGATCATAGCTCACTGCAACTTATACCTTAGGTCCTCCCACCTAAGTCTCTAGAGTAGCTGGGACCACAGTATGCACCATCACACTAGACCAATTTCTTTTTGTAGAGATGGGGTCTCACTTTGATGCCCAGACTGGTCTTGAACTTGTGGGCTCAAGGTATCCCCCCTACTTGGCCTCCCAAAGTGCTAGGATTACAGGCATGAGCCACCACACCTGGCCCCATCTTCATTTTCTTCCCATCTGATTTAATTTCCATTGATATCATTTCCTTAAAAATATTCTTGACTCATTAGATATTCAGAGACAAAAATAAATCTTCATCTAAATCTCATACCTTATACAAAAATTAACTCAAAGTGAATTATAGATTTAAATGTAAAATGCAAAACTATAAAACTTTTAGATGGTAACATAGAGGAGTCTTTGGGACCTCGGTCTTGGTGAAGAGTTCTTGAATGTGATACCAAAAGCACAATTCATTAAAAAAATAATAAATTGGACTTCATCAAAATTTAAAAGTGTTACTCTGCAAAAGACCCTGTTGAAGATAAAAAGACAAGCTAAAGACTGGGAGAAATATTTGCAAAGCACACATCTGGCAAAGGAGTAGTACCTGGAATACATAAAGAACTCTGAAACTCAACGTTAAAAAGAATAAAGTTGAAAGTTGGCAAAAGGCATCCAGAGAGTTTACCAGAGAGGATATGAAGATGGCAAACAAGCATTTGAAGATATCTTCAATATCACTAGCCATTAAGGGAAATGCAAATTAAGACCATTACTATACACACATTAGAACTGTTGAAATAAAAACTAATGACAACATATTGATATAAATAAATTATCAAATAAATAAATGGAGGAGAATAGAGAAATCTTTCATGCAAATGAATTTCAAATAATTTATGAGGGTACTGTATCCTCAAGGAGGTAGAACATAGCTTCCCATTCCTTAAGTGGCTTCATTCTGAAGAGTAGTGTGGAAAGAGAGAAAAGGAGTAACTTCATAATGAAGAAATGTAACAAACACTATCTCAACCAGTTGATCAAGGTGGATATCAGTAGTGATGTTCTATTGATAGTATGTACTCTTAAGAGAAGATGATGAGAATTCAGAATGGCAATCATTAAAAAATCAGGAGACAACAGATGCTGGAGAGGATGTGGAGAAATAGGAACACTTTTACACTGTTGGTGGGAGTGTAAATTAGTTCA